>VZRJ01004544.1:1350992-1655608 GCA_013397565.1 Ptilonorhynchus violaceus
TTTTAGTAACCACAATGTGAGAATGGAGATACTATGAATACTGGGTCTGAACAAAAGCCCATCCAGAGCAACAGCCTCAGCGTAAGGTTAGGGTAGACAGATAGTGGTCATTCTGTTGTGTATTCTCCTGGCCTCAAGCTGTCTGTGGACCAGGAAGTTTTTAAGCAAGAGGTGGTGGCTCTGTATTTAGTAGCCCCAGACTGAGTATTCTTCCATGATGTTGTTTGAATCCACAATGCTGCAAGCAGGTCCAAGGCTTTTGGACACAATGGTACCCACTGTTTGTCTGAGCCTGCTGACAGCAGGGAGGGGCTTGATTCGTGCCTCCTAGTTTTTGTGGCAGAAGAGTTGAAAATGTCACGATTTGTCATGTCCATGAATATCAGTGGACTCGAAGGCAAACAGTAAGCTAGAGATAATTATCTGAGGGTTTTGTGTGGTGGAAGAGGATTTTTTACTTGTATATACCTTACTGTGTATATCTGAACTGTATATATCTAAACTGTGATGGACTTTGCCATTACAAGATAACCTTGAAGGTGGCTCCAAATATATCTAACCCCTGTCTTTCAGAATACCTTAATCTTGCATCCTGACAAATATTGCCACAGCAAGTACTATATAGATAAGATGTGAGCTAAAGCCTACCAAAGTTTACCAAACCCTTTTCCACCCACGAAATCCTAAATAAGCTTAGTGTAGAAAAGTGTTTTAAGGTATCTTAGTTTCACTCTGTGAGTGGCTTGCAAGGCTTAAATGACACTATTCTACCTTTTGAAAGATACCCAAAATTATTCACCCTTTTTTTTTTTTCCTTTTGAACCAGCCTAAACAAGGATTCATTATTGTTAATGGGATTTTCTTTTTCTTTAGTGTCATTGAATAAACTCTACTTGGATAGCAATAATAACAACATGTACTTGGATAGGAACAAAAAATGGAGCCAGAAGGGAGAATCCTATTCTAGTGTAGGATCTCGCTAATGTAAATAGTCTGCTTGAAAATATTATGTATCTTTTTTAAACTGTTAGAAACACTGTAAACATTTCCAATGTTATCCCATGCAGTTAACACAATGTCTAGGAAAAGAATGAATTTGTTTAAAACAGGCGTTTCCTAAAGCAGAAAAAAAAGCCTTATACATAATAACAAAAATGAAGCTTCTAAGTGAATAGTACACAGCTCATTAGAAAGAATAAACTCCCAGGGTCCCTGAAGGTAAAATACAATAGAATGTAGCCTTTTAAAACTTCATTCAGTGAATATGACTTTTGCATACTAAAGCAAATAATATTTCATAACACAATGGATTATTTTAAATGACTTATTTTTTACTATTTAATGTTCTTATTATATAAGCTGCATTTTCCACTCAACTGTCTTTAAGAAATCATGTTTTTCTAAATGTGGTTTACTAAGGAATGCCTTTAAAAAATGAATCATCAGGCAGTACTGAGATTTCTCTATTGTTTATTCTATGTATAAATATTTGGTGATGCATTTAAGGCAAAAAGTCTCCCTGTAGTATGCTGTAGCTATTGACAGCTGCCATGTTAAAAGACAAGTATTTAAAAGTTACGTATGGAAGCTGCTGGGAAACAGCGGGCTTTGTGGAAAAACGCCGATGTACCAATATGCCAATACTTGACAGAATGTCTTTGATTCTGCAAGGTGGTGTCTTTTAAACACTCATCCTGTATGTTTTTCTTTAACCTTTCAAGCCACCAATATGTAGACAGGACTTAGAAGAGGAGGTGACTCAAAGACAAAGAATAGTATTTTCATTTGAAGTTAGGTAAAGCAGTAAACGAATTTTGTAGTTGATCCAGAGCATGGAAGAAAGAGTCTCTTAATGTACATCATGACATATAAAAAAGATGACCCTTGCTGAAGGTGAAGTGCTTGGTTAATCAGTAGTTGGCACTCAGTTCAGAATTCTTATTTCTATAGCATTGATGACAAGATCACAGCAAAATAGCTGAGGCTTTTCTTTAGTGCTGCCAGCCAGAAATGATTAAAGGTATTTAAAGTCACAGGCTTCACTGGCAGATGGGTGAGCAGCGCAAGGTAAGAGAGCAAGGCAGAGGCCTTTGGTTTGAAAAGACACCTCCAGCTGATGTACAGTAGCCAATGTTGATCAGGCTGGACGAAGGGTGTATTTGCTGCTCATTTGATTTGCAGCTCAGACCAGTCTACATGACATCTGCCATGAGCGTGTTTGAGGAGACTGTTCTGCATAAGGCAGAACCATGTGCTGTGTGGCCAAACAGGTGGTGTGAGTTCAGGTCTGCCATTCTCCTTGAAGACAATGCTCCAGCTACATTTGGCTACCAACAGAGAAAATCATTCTCAATCAACCAGAACCTGGGATGCATAGGAATAGCACACTTTGTATTTTTTGAATACTTCATGGCATTTGCATGCTTGTATTCTGTCTTATCTGACTTCTTTTGTTTGTCTCCAAACAGTTCAGACTTACACAAAGAAGAGTTGGATTAAAAACGACACATTCTGAGACTTGTCTTGGATAATAAGTGGATACAACTGTAACTCAGTGAGAAGACATCCCATTTATTAATTTTGTTGGTAGTCTGGGAATTGTACTGAGTGTCCAGATGTGCTGACTGAGCAGAAGTGTTCTTCAATAATTTTGACAAGTTTTCCCTGGTAAGTAAGCTGTGACCTCTCTCTTTTAATATTATTGAAATCTAAGCCATTTTCAGGTTGAATTACTTCAAAAAGTTCAAGACTGTGTTATGATCTTAAACAAACAAGAGAATCATTTTTACCTAGCCTAGGAGGGGCTGAACCCCTCACAAATGGTCACAAATGTGTTTGTGATTTGTTGAAGAGTGGAGGATTTTTTTAGGTAGTATTATAGGTATTATAGGTGCTTTATCTTCAAAGTACTATCTTATATGGTTACAGGTACCTAAACCACTATTTCTTTCTACTTTAAACCACAGTGATCTTGAGATGGAAATGTAGGACAATTGCAGTTTATTATGTGAGCTTGGCATTCCTATGTGCATTCCTTGGTTTTGACTTATGAGAAGTTATGCTCATCAATTTCCACATTTTCTGTCTCAGTCAGCTGTAGGTGCTGTTGTAGGTAGGAGGTTTGAGTGAACAGTATGACACAAGACAGAATTTAGAGAACAAGTGATTTTAAAATGGAGAAAATTATGATTTGAATGTGTATATTTTACATGCACAACTGTGCATGTTGTGTATTAAAATGTAAACTCTGCATTTTAATGCGCAACATGCTTCCATAATGCATACATCCCTAGACCTCAATAGCATATACTTGAAAGGCAGTTTCTTGAAAACCACCCTTTTTTTTCCTATAACAGTGATGATCTGGCTGGATCTGAGGACTCTGTTGTCATGTTTCTTTGCCAAGGTCTCATCTATTTCATGTTCCTTGCTGCTCCTGCCGACCAGCAAACCAAAGATGATGTTGAAGATATTGTTTGTTCCTACTCAGAACCTGGACATTTCTCTTCATGTTACCCGAAACAGTGACCATTTCTGGTAATAATAAGATAAGATTTGCAAGAAAATGTGTTTCCACTAGGCATTGGACTAAGTCACATTTAATTTCACAGGTCACATTTGACCATCATATTTTTGGCTGCTACCCAGCCACTAGTACAGCCTGCCCACTAGGGATGTAAAACTAGTACACAACATTCAATTTGTTCTTGGAAAAGGGGTACAGGTTCCTGGTAGGGGTTCCCAGAATTATGAAATTTTCATTCTTAATAGCTTTAATCAAAGAAGGATTGTAGGAATACTGACATTTTTAAAGGTCTCTTTCAGGACAATAAAAAAAAATAGAATGGTGGAGATTTATCTTGTTGTTGGACGTGTCTGGTTGTGTTCTTAATTTTTGATTATCAAAATTTAACTTAAACAATGGAAAGAGAGTTTATCCCCCTAAGTTTATTATGGTAGCAGTGTAAAAATTCAAACATATGCAAAGATTAAAACAGTGTCTTAAAAAGACAGAGAGAAAGAAAAATTATGGAAACTATGTGTTTTCAGTTGCATTTATTTTTTGCAGCTACCATTTATATGCTAAATGTTCTCCTAGGTAATTACTATCCTTGTCCGGTAAACTTGTGGACTTCGCAATAAGTGTAATTTATGCAATTAGTGTAATTTATTAGGTATCATTCATATCTTTAATAGTCCAAATCTCTAGTCACCATCAAAGAGGTGCTATTTGGTCTATTCCTTTAATTGTTTTTTATGTCGTTGGATTTCACTGGAAAATATGTGTGACATTTTCTGCCCTGAACAGTCTGTGTGAGATATGGCTAAAACTAAACTAAAATTCATGGCCATTTGTTGCAGTCTCCTGTACCTTATATGTTTAACACTGGACGTCCTCAGTTCATTCCCCTATCCAAAAGTTGTTATGTCATGCCACTTCTACCTGTGGGTAGAAGCCTGCACAGCACACAGGTTTGCCACTGATTTCAGAAACTGTGTGCTTGGGCTAAAAGAGTTTGAATTGATGAGCTCTAGTCAGCTCCTTGGAGCTGCCAGTCCCTGGTACAGCTTGTTTGTAAAAGAGATTTGGGACCAGAATGTTTAGTAAATATTTAATTAACTGAAATGTTATTAGAGTGCAATGAATATCTGCAACTAAACTTTTAGTTGCCACTCCTGTCACTCCCTTTGCAGTGTGGGAGATGCAAAGGATAAGGAGCCATGGAATTTTTGTCAGCGAGACTAGCTGTGACTTTTAAATATATTGTCTACACCCTAAGGGAACCCTATAAAAACTCGAATGTGAAATCATTACACTGTTTTGTCATGCCCAAATGACAATAACAACCATGAAACCTTTTCAGTAAAATGCCTTTACTTAGGCTAACTCGATTTGCAATGATTTAAATACTGAAACAAATTCCCTCTATTTCCATCTTGCATTTAAACAAAATGACAGCATATTGGCACCATCACTGCCTCATCTTACTATAAAGCAGCAGAAATGAGCAATCTGTCAAGTTCCTTATCTGTGCTCTTTTTAGTCTTGTACAGTGTGTGCATCTTCAGGAGAAAAAAAAATCGTAAATACTGCTGTACTCCCACCCTGTGTGGCTGTTTTTAATATCCTTGTTATAGCTAAAGCTTTAGAAACCTGGAAGAGCCTCATGGGTAGATGAGTGGTCTTACTGGTGAGGAAAAAACTGGGAAGGTAAAGCAATACTGGCGACGCTCATTCAGCAGTCTTGGTAATGAAAGGTGTCATGTATTTCACTGGAGCTGCTTCCAAGAATAAATGGTGTTTTAAACCTCGGTTCACATCAGGACAGGACACAAAGCAGTTCTTCTGAGGGATGACCATTGGCTGGCTTTACAAATAAAGAAAAAGACTCTTCTCTGTGAATATTCCTGTTGTTTTTAATAGAGAATATTTGGGAAGTAACAAGCTAATTCATTCTGCCATGAATCTGGTCAAGAGAGAATATATGACTCAGTCAAAAAGCTCACTTAGAAATTGAATTTGAATTTAGATTTACCTAGGCTGTTTAGATTTACTGAATTACTTAGGCCGATTTAGATACAGATGAGTCAAAGACAACTTGCTCAGCATTCAGTAGCATATAAACCATATGTATTGATGGATTGCTTCTATTAAGAAATGGATTCTGGTTTTTCTTGTTCATTATTATATTTGCATATGATAGAGTGCTTTAAAAAAAAAAGATATAGTACTGAATTTTGCATGTAAATATACCCATAATATCTATGTAAAATTAAGTGAGAAATCTTATATGAAGTAGTCTATTACATCCACACTAATAATCTCTTCTACTGCCTTTGTTGAGATGTTCACAATGTGACTCTAAGGTGGCTGTTCAAATAATCATGAGAGGGAAGCCTCATATTTTTCAGGTAGAAGCAAGTATGCTCCATCTTATTTCTAATTTTTTTAAAGTTCAATGGAGATGAAGTACAATGTGCATAAAGTTTCCAAAGTGGTTATTATTCCTGAATTCAAATGGGAAGTAAAAACCAGAAGCAGACTGTGTCTGTACCAGTGTGAAAGTGTCAGAACAGAGGTAAGCATGTTAAAAGGAGGTAAAGACAGCAAAGGAAGAAAATGAGAACAATTTTGCAATTGATTTTAGCATTTCTTCCCAATAAGGTACTCTTCTAAAATATATTTGAAGTAATTACATCATAATGTTCAAATTTTTGATTTTTCTGCATATTATTTATTCTCTGATAATTGCAGAGTATGATTCTTAACATACTACTTACGTCTGGCTTATATGTGATATGCTTCCCAGTGCCCCTTGTTGCTGCATGCAAAGCCTTCAAAGCAGCCAAGTTGAAGTAATTGTGCTGTATTTGTGGAGTTATGCCGTTCTAGACAGCTACATTGTACATGCTGTAGAGAAGCGGGAGAAGAGAGTCTATAGTTCCAGGAAACCATAGGGGGCTGCAAGAAGTTATTTGTATAAACCTGCTGATAGAAAACATGGTGCTCGTTAGTCATGGCAAGAAGAAATAAAGCAATCTGTATGTTCTGGTGCCGCATGGGGGCACAGGAAGATACCAAAGATTCAGAGTAATATCTGAAAATATCAGATTATATACGGGGCATCTAAGGTTCTTAATGAGAAACAAAACTTTATTGAATTAGATGCTGCACTAATATGCAATGGTTATTGCTGTAAAGGTCTTAAGACTTGCTTGAAAGCAGGATATAATAGAGGGCAGTACAGAATACAGAGGCCGAAGACAAAAACAGCATGAAACTACACAGCCTGTAAAAAAAACATTTAAAGATGAAACATACAGGACATAACTCTACAGTATTACCCACAACTGGCTGTGTTCTACCAACGTGTCCCACCATGTTACCTCACGCAATATTTTATCCTTTCTTTTCCTCTTCCTCTCTCTCCCCCTCTTTTTCCTGTTCCCCTACTCCTCCTTCTTTCCCTTTACCCCTCTGCTATTCCCCTTCCCTTTCCATATCTCCATTCTGTTTTTTAAAAGACTGGAAGACCTGTTGGATCCATTTTTCTTTGCAAGAAATAATCTGTTTTTCCTTTACCTCAAAATGCTGTCTTTTCTCCTCTTGTGTGTAAAAGTGACTTTGCATTACATGAAACCATCAGTAGTGTTGTGGGTCCTGACAATCCTTGGCAGCAGATGCTGGAAAGAATTTGCACATAGGCTGATGTTCAGTATCAGTCCCATGCCTTACCAAATGGCTCCCCTACTCATGCCTTGTACAACTTATAGTGGAACAGCTACAGACACTTACTGTGGTGTCAAGTATGATATTCAATGTGCAAGAGCTGTAAGAGAAAAAAGCAAGGCAGAAAAGTGTAAAGTGACAAAGCGTTAAGCTCATCTTGTGAAGATACAGTACATTTTCCAGTTCTTGGGAGGCACAGAGAAAGGTTTATTAATGGTTCATCATCCTGCCAACACTGCCTACGTTTCTCATATGCAAACATTACTGTTTGGGGAGGGAGTGGGTGGGATTTTCCATACATCAGATTGTAGCCATGAAAATGACAGTATTTTTCCAAAGCAATTGAAGCATTACCAAGCAAGACAATGATTGATGGTGTCTTTAACAGTCTAAGAACACTGCCTGCTTTTCTTACAAATAAGTTACATGTATACGAAGAAGAAAAAGAGAGTGGGAAAATATAGCACTCAAAAAAATGCTGCTCGGTGTATTCAGATGATTTTATTCATTATCATTTTCACAAACCACTTGTTCAATTTCCCTTTCTTATTTTCAAATCATTATACCATTGCCAGAAAGCAAAATTGCTGCTTTGTAATGTATGTAACATAATTGACTGGGTACATTAATGTTTGTTGCAGAGGCACTTAAGTTTTTAAGCATTCTTAGAGTTACAAAGATGTTGCTAAAGTTGGCAACAACAAACTGATTTTCTGTCAATACAATAAAAGGGATATTGCCTGTATTTCCTGTGTCTGATCAGCTCCAGACAGCACAGACATGCACATAGGGTGATGTATAGCAGAGGACTATGCAAAAGCCGTGCACAGTTGTGACTAATTTACAATCTGGAAATTAGAAGTGAGTAGAAAAAAATGGTATGTGGCTTTTGTGCTTTCTCCGACACAGGGTTAAATTTTCTTGGCAGAAAGAAGAATTTTAGGGAGGAGAGAGTAAGTGGGGGTTAGATTAATTTGTTTTCTCAGACCTAGTAATGCCATATTACTTGGCAAGTTAATATTTTTTTTTAAATATATGTTGCATAGCAAATGTTACATTAATCTTTTCTGAGATGGGTAACTAAGAAATAAAGGCCAAAAGATAGGGTCTTTCAAGGAATATTTTTTAAATGTGTGAACTTAGTGCATATGCTACCCTTCAAGTTGCAAAAATATTTTATTGAGAAACTACTGAAATTGTCTCTGGGATCACAGAATCACAGAATAATTGAGGATGGAAGTGATCTCTGAAAGTCATCAGGTCTAATCAGCCTGCTCAAGTAGGGTCACCTAGAGCTGATTGCTCAGAACTATGTCCAGATGGCTTTTGAATATTGCCGAAGAGGGAGTCTCTACAAACTCTCTGAGCAACCTGTGCCAGTGCTTGGTCAGCCTCACAGTAAAAATGTACTTCCTGGTATTCTGAGAGGACTTTCTGTCTTCCTATTTGTGCCCATCATCTCTGGTCCTGTCACTGGGCAACACTGAAAAGAGCCTGGCTCCATCTTCTCTACACCCTCTCTTCAGACATTTATACACGCTGACAAGATCCCCTTGAACCTGCTCTTCTCCAGGCTGAACAGGCCCAGCTTTCAGCCTCTCCTTGTATGAGAGCCCACAACCATTTTTGTGGCCCTTTACTGAATCCTCTTCAATATGTCTATGCCCCTCTTGTTCTAAGAAGCCAGAACTGAACACAGCACTCCAGATGTGGCCTTACCAGTGCTGATTAGAGGCAAAGGATTACCTTCCTCAAGTGAGTGGCAGAACTCCTCCTAATGCAGCTCAGGGTACCATTAGCCTTTTTGTGATGAGGGCATGCTGTTGACTCATGTTCAACTTGGTGTCCACCAAGACCTCCAGGTCCTTCTCCACAGAGCTGCTTTCCAGGTGGACAGTCCCCAGCATGTACCAGCCTGGGGTTTTTCTTTCTCAGATGCAGACTTTGCACTTCATGTTGGACTTCATGAGGTTCCTGTCAGCCCCTTTGTCCAGCCTGTCAAGATTCCTCTGGATGACAGCACAACCCTCTGGTGTACCAGCCACTCCTCACAATTTGGTGTAATCTGCAAACTCTCTGCCCAGTCACTCAGATCATTAATGAATGTGTTAAACAGGATTTGACCCGGTATTGACCCCTGGGGTACATTAGTCACTGGTCTCCAGCTAGGCTTCATGCCATCTTTAATCACCATCTGGGCCCGGCCATTCAGCCAGTTCTCAATCCACCTCCCTGTCTCCTCCAGATCAGACAACATCTCTATGAAGGCCTTACGGGAAACAGTGTCAAAAGCCTCACTGAAGCACAAGGTAAATGGTTAAGCTGCATCCTGGGAGGCATGACCTTGATTAGCAGCAGTTTAAGAGGTGAAGATTCAGCTGTGACATTGATGGAGAGGAGCTGTGCAGCAACTATCCGTTTTCACCACAGTGGAGAGTGGCCAGTCAACTGGGCAATGCCAGCCAAGGGGCAGTTGTGAGGTGACAGGGAGTGCTTGGATAATCCATTCCAGAAAAATACTTCTGCCTACTGCTCCAGACTTCTAACGTGGGAGCTGTTGATTGTATGTCTTTTTGGCAGCCAGCATAGTAGTGCCTGAGCAACATTAGTGCTGATTTACAAGGACCATAAAAGCAGAATAAAAGCAATCCCCAAGGTGGTGGTAATGAAGAGACAGCTTCTAAAACCAAATTCTTCTTCTCACCTTCTGCACTTCATCATCCTTTTAAAGCAAGTACAAATCAACAATTTCTGATTCCTTTCCTTCTCATTTCCCTCCTCTGTTCTTTGTGCTGTTCTTTTCCTTATTATATATTTATTAACTTTTCGTCTTTTTACTTCTCCGTCAGTCCGTTGTAACCATGGTCTCTTAGAATAGATTGCCCCATATTCTATTTAACATTTATATAGAGCTCTCCACTGTATTAAAGCATGATTTTTTTTCAGCATCTACATCACTGTAAATGATGGAGTTATTCCTTTGGAGTCAGTGGAGTGACAGTACTGTGAAACAGATTCAATTGGTAGAATCAGAGATTCTAACACTTAAAATGAATCTATTTTAAAATTTAGCCTTTGAGTATTGATTTAGCGAGGTTAATAAGATTTACAAGATTAAGACACCAGGGCTGTCAGAGTGGTATTAGGATTATTCATTTAAAAAGAAAAAAGTTGAGCAGGCAGTTGAAAACCATCAAAATCAATCAACGATTATCTTATCAATTATGGATATGCTAAAAATTCTCATTTTTCTAGTCTTAGTGTGTGTTTCCTGTATCTCAGTTGCCAGAAGAAGGGTGAACACTTTCAGACATAGGGTATCACTGCTCTGAGGTTGCCAGGATAACTCTATTTCTGCCTTTCCCAGCTTCCCTTTGCAGCTTGTCACTGCAACAATGTAGTTTTAGTATTCACTGGAAGTGTGGTTTTATTATTTTGGGTCTTTCAACTTGGTGTTTAAGACCACAAATAAGCCCTCAAATTGACTGCAATTAGAGCTGCATGAAGAACAGTGTGTTTCTTGTTGATCAAAGAGGGGATAAAACCTGACTCTCCCACATTATTTTATTCAGCCCACTTAAAGATATCTCTTGTTGAGTGCTGGGGTTGCTGAACTCTCCTTGCTTTAATGTTCAAAGGTCCATATATTTTGAACTAAAATAATTCTTTGAAGAAAAAAACTAACTAAATTTTTTTATCATGACTAAGGCAAGTTCTGGAAGATGATTATTCAGTGAGAAATCAGACTGAGAATTAATGATGCCATCCATGACTAAAGCATTTTCCAAAGGGAAGTGTTTCAGGTGCCTTTTAGAAAGAGACCTCATCTCACTCATGCAGACACTCCTTATGCCACATACATATTTAGCCTAAGACTTTTTGACAAACTTGGTGTGTGCATCAGGATCAAAGAAGGTGTTGTCTGTACTGGGGTCTGTGCTGACTTCCTATTCTCAACATAAAATAAAGAAGAAATAAATAAA
Source organism: Ptilonorhynchus violaceus (assembly GCA_013397565.1). Lineage (NCBI taxonomy): Eukaryota > Metazoa > Chordata > Aves > Passeriformes > Ptilonorhynchidae > Ptilonorhynchus > Ptilonorhynchus violaceus. The sequence continues at coordinate 1,362,207 of VZRJ01004544.1, forward strand.
CCCAAAACATTATTGGTTGAAAATGCATGTTTTCCATCTTATCTTTTAGACAACAAAATGAAAACTTTGCATTAGCCTGCCAGTTGTTTTTCTTTCTCCCCAGAAGTAAAGCCGGAAGTCCAGTTGCTGAAGCAAAGGAGTATGGTTCCAGAAATACAAGCACAGACAATTCCAAGAAATTATCTGTAGCTGGCTTTTTACCAGCCATCTTAACTACATGTTTTATGCTACAGGCCCAGCTTCTGTACTGGACCGTTGCACAGGTGGAAATATGTATAATATGTATTTGTGGGACACTGAACAGTAAATTTGCCCAATGCAACACAATTACAGAAACATCTGTGCAAAACGTCTTTGATCCAATTCACTGTGAAAACATACATCACTCATGATGGTCTAGTGACTGCAGATTTCCCTGCACTGTAAAGCCAAAAACAATGGGAAATTGCTTCAAGACACACCAATAGTTTTCCTTCTGGCACCTGTACATCTCAGCTGTTTTTGCTTGCCTGTTAGGGTATAATTCCATTTAGTGTTAGAAGGGAGATAAATACGTTTTACATTCACTAATGAAATCACACAGACAGCATGTAAACACAGGTGGGAAAGGCATATGAAAAGATCACTTGAAAAAAAATAGGTTGGACACATGAACCAGTTTTGGTAAAATAAAAATCACCTTATGCCTCCACTCGGCTCTTGATTCAAGCATCAATTGGATCTTGTTTGAAAAGTTTTTGATAATTTACTATTCCTCCTCTTTGTACAAATTGCTTCAGGCTGGGTAGAGAAACAGAATGACAACATTTAATGAAAAACCTTGTTTTAGCTGAAAAATTATAAGGTTTTTGTTCTGTTTGTTTGTTTTGTGACTACTATCTGTCTCTTTCTGTCCCTTAGAAACTTTTCTATCTGCAGTTGCAGCCAACTCTACCAGTTTCAACCAAATCTGACAGATGGGCTGTAGGATCTTACCGTCAGTAATCTCTCTCACTTCCATTTGAATATGTGACTTAGCAGACAGGAGAGGTCCTACAATGACCCTTCTAAGGGAAATGCTGACACATGAGTTAATACCTTCTTAGTCACCAGAGAATCCACAACAGCAAGAGACTCAATAAATACCCAATCTGTGGGAAATCTTATTGGAGCACCAATTTGCTACTACAAGATCAAGACATGAAAATCATAAGATGTCAGGTTTCAGTAATTTTCCAACTTTGGTATTCTTTGTTATGAAATATCAAGGCTAGTTTCAGAAATACAAACTTTTACATTATGTTAAGATCCAGCTGAAGACACATTAACTGAATGCATAATCAGTTTAATTTTCTATTGCAGGTAAAGAAATCACAACAGTTTTAGGCTCTGGGCATTTATTTTCTTCCATCTTTATTTGTAAATTACATAAATGCAGGGGCAGGTAAAAATAAAATTATGGCCCTGAAGGGTGATTTTGATATATTGTTCCAGGACCAACATGTTTATTAATAGCTCTACTCTGGAAGATATGGAATAGGTGTTGACAGTCACTAAAAGTATGAAATTGCTTTTCCATCTACCTATTAATCTCTCAGTCTGTCAAATTCAATAGAAGCCTAACTGGCCTTCTCATCAGCAAGGGTTTTGAAAGTTTTAGATTTCTCTTTCAGAGAGGTTTTTTTTTTCCTCCGCTTTCATCCCTTCCTCCTCTAAGCGTAGCATCACTGCCTACAGGAGAAAACTTGATTCTCTTTATGTAGACACACTGCAGGCTGCTGATGTATGCAAGAAAGTAGGCAAAGCTGACACCTTCAGTTGTCATTAGATCTTATTTGCAGAAAAGGATGAAGATCAACCAGTGAGTCTAAAATGCAATAGGCAAGATGACCATGTAGAATACCTCTTCCTAAAAGTGAGCTGCAAGTATATATCTTACTGCTTAATTCATTCACTTATAACTATTCTATTAGTAAACAGACCATTTTAAATTGCCCCCATATTAATTTCAGAAAACTACAGCATGAGAGAGGTGGATTATTATATTCCTAATTAAAACACAAATACAGTAATTACAGTTTATATGCCATTATCCTGAATCTACACAGGATGACGTTAAACAGCAAAACAGCCATTAATTTTACTGTTCAAAGAAATGCTCATAATCTTTTAGAAATGTCATATAAAATATTCATTTTGAAATGCCCTACGGTGATTTCTGAATTTATTTAAAGTGGGCTGTTGATAGCTCTTTTATAAATAAGCAATTACAGTACACTAAATATATCATGGCCCATCACATTATACATTCTATAATTTCATGGATGAAAAGCCTACAGCTGATCTGCATAAATGTGGTGCGTCTCACAGCAGGTGAAGAGTTTGATTACACGGGATAATCAGTGTTATTATTTATAGTAACCATTTATACCTGTTATTTATTAAAACCCAGCAAATCAGATATTGGTTTATTTAGGGAAGTTGCTGTACTATAGGTTGAACTAGGCATAAGAATATTAAACACATGTAAAATGCACTGTTAAATTAGTAGTTTGAAATCAGCCAAGGTCAGCAGGGAACGAGTTGTTAGTCCGTGGTAGCAATGGAGAAAGCTGTATTGGGCGAGCAGCTGGGGCCTGCCTGGATCCCCTCTGGACAAGTATCATCACTGCAAACATCATCGCCCCACTGGCAGTATCAGATATCCTTGTGAGCACATTATATGAAGAAGCCAAGGGTTGATTAACTGCAGAAAGGTTGAAAGAATCTGTGATATATTTAGGTGATTTTTTTAGACCTGATCTGAAGGATTTTCATCAGAGTTGACGTGCGCAGATTACCATACTATAATTTATGATGTTCGTGTTCCTTGATCATTCAAGAGAACTAAACTTTTTAATAAAAAAGTTAAATGAAAAGAGGATAGTCTTGTGGATTATTTGAGTGAAGTCATAGGACCTGTAAGATTACATACACAGTTTTTCTGCTGGTATCTTGAATGTTTGTCACCTTGTCTGAGTAGTGTTACACTTGCCCCGTCTTGCTCAGCTACTCATTCAAGTGACAGAAAGAGCCATCAGTCTGGGCACAGCAAAAGGGGAGAGGTACCCATGGCAGATCCTTTCAGCCTCTCCCATCTGGCTCTGTGCAGGTGCTGCCAACCTCTGCTTAAGGGGAAAGCAAAAGCGAGGCTGAGCCGGCACCAAGCCATCATTCCAGAGGAAATGGCAGTGCTGTAGATGCTCTTCTGCAAGATAGGTAGAGTTCAGCTTTCAGTCCTTGAGGCTGGTGCCTGGCATTTCTTTGAGACTACTTAGACAGAGGGGCAGAGGTGTGAGAACTGCCTGCTCTTTGAAGAACAAAACAAGTCTTCAGGGAAAATTCAGACTTATAAATGACAACTGGCAGGATGAAACATAAAGTCAGTTTAAAACAGCAGAAAAACCCATTGAGAGTACAGACCACCTGGAAAATCACCTTGACAACCCTGGCATTTTGGTGATAGTAGCATGGCAGATCATCTAGTACTCCCAGTGTATGTTTCTTAACTAAGCATTTGAGTTTATAGCAGCACACAAATTCTATTCAACTTTTATGTATATACATTCAATTTTCAAAAGGATGCCACTCTGCACCGAAACGATTGAGTATATCTGTCTAGACACAGGTCCACTTCCACTTCAGCTCTTCTCTTTGAAAAAAAACAGAAGAAGCAAAGGCATGGCTATACAGTGTAAAGGCCTGGAAAGGAAAATAAACCTATTGGTTTTCTTGCCGTTTCAGAGATAGTTCCTATGATCATACCAACTGAGCTTGACTGATTTCTATAGGAAGATAAACTGTGATCATATTATAAACTAAATGGAAATTTTGTGCATGCATGTGTATACTAACTGCATAAAACAAAACTATTATGCAATTTGGGTGGCTGGATCCTCTTTGCAAAATTCTGCAGGGTCTCCTAATAAATTGGAATAGTTATTACTGTAGCCAAGAATCAGAGATTTAAAATATTTGGCTTACCTATCCCTTTAATTTCAAAAGAAATTTCAGTACAGAAAAACCTGGGAAGAAATAGATATAATATTTCAATGCAACAAAAATATGATCTAATGAAAATCTAGTGCCAATAGAAAAAAATGCAACTGTGTGTGAATTTCTCACCTCCTGTGACTACTGATGTTGTGTCCCCAATGTAGACAATAGAATATTTGGGAGATGCTCAAAAGTATTAAGGTTAGGACTAAATATTTAAGAATTTGAAGTGAAACTAGAACATCAACATTACAGAGAAACTCAAAGTTAACATGGTTCTTAATAAAATAAATACAAGTGCCTTAATATTTAGGTAAATATTTTTATGCTGAAAATCTACTATCTACAAGTATGCAAAATGAAAATAATAAAACTGAACAATTAAAATATTAAACAATGATACTTCTCTTTTCTTTGTATAAACATTCCTGCATTAAACTTGCTGCATTTGTGGATTACCCTGTGTCATAGAGGAAATGCTAAACTATAGTATTACAGATGGAAACACCTAAGAACTTCTATTCTATTCTATTCTATTCTATTCTATTCTATTCTATTCTATTCTATTCTATTCTATTCTATCCTATTCTATTCTATTCTATTCTATGCTATTTAAAATTTCAAAATAATTAAATTCTCACATTTTTCCCAGCAGTTAAAGTCCCTCAGAAGATCAAGTACTGTTTGAAGGAAATAATATGAAAAGATAATTTATTATTAAAAAACCCTCCATATATTGTCCTTTTTTTTTGTCACCTAATTATTGGTTACTTACATATTCCAAAGCAGCAAAAGAGAAATTATTTGAAACTAATATGGTGTGAAGAAGACTTTTGAATATTTTGAGACTGTTGCACTGAATCTGAGACTGCTTAGAAATAGCCTTTGGCACAGAGAAGCTTTGAATTGGAACCAGTTCCTCTCTTCTTCCAATAGTCCGGGTTGATAACATGGCAGGAGACTTAAGACACTTAAAGAAAAGAGTTTTCAGTTAAGCTTTTTGGTTTCAATGTACAGGAGTCACACTGTGACCAATCTGAGTTTCAGTGAGACTGTTCCCAGCTGAAAACTATTTAAATAATCTCACAACTAATTTCTGTGGAAACATTTAGATAGTTGGTTTAGGAGCAAAATTGTGACTTATAAATCTTTGCAATTACATATGACTACATATAGTAAGGCCAAAGAGACCATTAGATCATGTATTATTATCTTATTTATCTACACAGTACAAAGATACATTTGACTGATATGTCTTGCAGAGTGGCACACAATCTTTATAGGTAAGTATCAACACATAAACAACCCCTTGGCAGTTCACGTTCATAGTTCATCACATTCACCAATACCAAGTTGTGACACATTTAGCTGTGTCAAGCTTTAGCTCTCAGCTGTCAGAATTTTTTTTTTTTTTTAAATCTTCCTCTACAGTATTTAGGAACAGGAAAGTAGGAATACTAATTTTTCAGTACATGATAGTTGAAGTTGAAAATGAAAAAATATAAAGATGGGAACTGGTTTCAGGTAAGAATTTATTTTCTGTATAAAGAAATGTTCACCTAAAAACAAAGTACTTATTTTCTGGAAAATTTTAAGAAAAGCAGTGAAAATGATGTTCCAAGATAAGTCATGGTATTTCTTAAAGTCACAGAATCATAGAAAGGTAAGGGGTTGGAGACCCCTTAAGAGCATCTTAAAGACCATCTAGTCCCAACCCCCATTCCATGGGCAGCGACACCTCTCACTTGACCATGTTGCTCAAGGCCTTACCCAACCTGGCCTTGAACACTGCCAGGGTTGGGGCTTCCAGAATCTCTGAGCTACCTGTTCCAGTGTCTCACCACCCTCACAGTCAAGAATTTCTTCCTAACATCTAACCTAGATTTCTCCTCTTTCTATTTGTATCCATTACTCCTTGCCTTATCACTACAGTTCCTAAAGAAGAGTCCCTCCCCAGCTTCCCTGTAGGCCACTTCAGACACTGGAAGGTTGCTATGAGGTCTGTTGGTGCAAATTCCCTTAGAAAAGGGAACATAATCTAGTTCTGTTAGGTTTATGTAATTGCCCTAACTAATTTTCTGTTGAGAAAATTGTGAAGAAAACTTATAAAAGTACTGACAAACTCATAAAAAATATTCAGGATGGTTTAAGTACATTGTATAGGAAATTTTATCACCATTCTTTCTTAAGAAATTACTGGCCAACCTAGTTCTTTCCTGTTAGGAGAGACTTTCTGTAGGTTTTAAAATAATATATAGAACCACTGTTTTGGGTATTGTATACATCGGTTTGTGTTTTCACTCTGTAAAGTTTTTTGTAATCAGAGTTCTAAATCTCAACCTTTGTAACCTCCATAATATACAATGAGGCCTTGTTTGTTCCAATTTTGTTGAAAGTATGTCATTTGTATACAAGATTTCCATTCAAACATTATTTTCATCTTAATATATAGATGTGAAAGCTTGAAATCCAGCAATGATGTAGACAGGCATCTAAATGTCTTTGAAAGTAAATGCCTAAGAACACTTCTAGGTGTTAAAAGGAATGAAGTTATAACAAATGTCAAAATCCATGAGGTTTTTAACGAGTTCGTATCTCCAAAGATATCCAGAAAAATAAAATGAAAATATCTGGAGTTCGTTGACTGAAATCAGAACATCTGCCCTGGCTGACATGCAACCAAACAAATTCAGAACATGTGAAAAGGACCAGAGAAGAATCTTTCCATAAAACAGAAGTGAAAGAAGGGATATTTAACATTAGAAAAATAGTAAGACATCACCGCTCATTGGGACAGCTTTGCAGTTTGCTAGCCAGAATAGTTGTACAGGTACAAAGAGAGAAATGTAGAACAGGAGACACAACTGTTAAGTGTAAAGAAATTGAGAGCAATGTACAGTGGAGAACTCAGGGAGCTCCTGGAAGTTATAGGAGTACCACGTAACAGTAAGAGGAAAAAAGAAGTATGAGAATCATAGCTAGGGTGAGGAAAGGAGTGAGATGGGAAATTCAGCTGCAGAGAGTAAGACATAGCTGGTATGACCCAGTATTGAAGGCTGAGTCATAAAGACAATGTGAGGAGACAGGAAATGTAATACCAGCAATGTTAACGTACTCAGTGTTTCAGATAAAATATTTTCCTCCTGCAGATGACCCATAAAGATGTTTAATTTTTTGTATTTAAATTTTGTCTTAGCAGGAAGTTTATGCATCAGAGTGAGTAAATACTACAAGGAGCAGATCAGAATGAATATGAGGGAAAGATCCCTGTTGTTTCTTGCAGGGTAGTAATTCTACAAAATGTAACTAATCATAGAGTATACAAGGCATCTTGGCATAACAATTTTCTGCAAAATTTCAGAATTGATATACTAAAGATGTTTTAATAAAAACTCCACTTTGCTTTAGCAAGTTGAAAAAAAAGGCCATAAACAAGTAAGGTTTTTTCATTCAGAGGTGCAAGAAGACAAACAAAAAAGTCATTGATATATCGAGAAGAGAAGACTGAGGGGAGACCTCATTGCAGTCTACAAATTCTTCGTGAGGGAAGAGGAGGGGCAGGCACTGATCTCTTCTCTGTGGTGACCGGTGACCGGACCTGAGGGAATGGCCTGAAGCTGTGTCAGGGGAGGCTGAGGTTGGATATTAGAAAAACGTTCTTCACCCAGAGAAGAACCAGTGGCTGGGCACTGGAACAAGCTCCCTAGGGAAGTGGTCACAGCACCAGCCTGACAGAGTTCAAGGAGCATTTGGACAATACTCACGGGCGTGTGTGTGACTCTTGGGGATGGTACTGTGCAGGGCCAGAGGCTGGACTCAATGATCCTGATGGGTCCCTTCCAAATAACCTTATTTTGTGATTCTGTGAAGATTATTTACAGAGAAATGTTTAGAAGGAAAAATTCAGTCTTTTTCTGGGAATTTCTTAAGCACTCATTATCACAAAGAAGATTTGGATGACTTTTCCAGGAGTAAAAGAATTGTTCTAGCACAAAAATTTGCTTTTCTTAAGTGCTACCCAGCACTTTATGGACAGCAAAGATTGGATCACAGGTAGATGATTTATGAAGAGGATTTTTGTAATAGGCAAGAGGTAAGAGTTAGGTGGAAGGTGGATAATAACCAAATGGAAGACTGAATGCTCTCTTCCCAAAATAGTGATAAGTGGAAGCTGAAGGCGTAGAAAATAGAAAGTAAAGTTGAAGAATAGTGATGGAAATAAAAAGGAGATTTAAATGTTGATTCCAGAATTTTCCATGGAAATAATTTGTAAGAGAAATGCAGCTTCTAAAGGTTTGATCATTTTCATAGAAAGAACTTCCAGTTAATTTTCTATGCACAATTTTCATTGGAAAATTTAGATTTTTTTCCTTTTAAAAATCCTTTTTTTTCCCCAAGCAACAAAAAATGTTAGTGTATGAATTATACCTGAATTTCAACCAACAGTAATGAGTCAAACCTGCACATTGCCTCATAGGTGTACTTCAGGAAACTCCTGTCATAACACGTACTGCACAGAATAAGCTCTGTGGAGTTGCATGATGTAGAAAATGCTATGGGAAATATGGTTTAGCTGGGAATTCTCATCCTGCTGTTTGTGTTGAGATGGTGAGAGACCAGGAACCTTTCTGAATTAAAATGCAAGGCAAAACAAAACAAACACAAGGGAAAGAAAAAAAAAGAAAGACAGAAATCGTAGCCTTCTAAAGGTAAAATCACGGAAGGTTGAAAATTATCCCGTAATGAATATAATGCAAGGAAGTTAGATCTAGAAGCATGTTAAAGTCGGTAAAACATTTGAATGGTGCAAAACCCCCTAAAATGTAATTGTGGGTGTGGATGTTTTTGACAAGTTGTTTGTGACAAGATAGGATTAATGTAAAGTAAGAACGAACCATACAATCTAACCTTAGCATCACGCAGGCAGCACTTTGATATTGATTCCCTGGAAGGTAGAAATATGCATACTGTATTTTTCCAAACAGCAATTTTATTATTTCTATAGGAGTTCCACACGTTACTTGATATTGTCTAATACCACACGAATTTAGTCACTCATGTTTTGGACTTCTTTGGTTTCTAGGAGAAAATTTCAAATTCTCTAAAACTTTGCGTTGCAAAAGAAAAATGTTCAATTAATTGTTTGATTTTGGGTTTTTTCCCCTATTAGTTATAATAATCAGTAATTATTATGTAGTGGTTTAATTTCTGTGTCCTGTTGGATTGAGTCAATTTGGTCTCAAATCTCTGTATCTCTTGTGTGCTAGCTCTTCATCTGCAGCTGCCAGACTCTACCTTGGCAAAATGAAGATAAAATATGCAGCAAAAGTAGCAAGGTGACAAATTTTACCTACATGATGGCTGAGACTTTTCCAGCTTCCTCTTTGGGTATGTAAATCAGTCAAAAGATACTTAACTCTTAGCTCAGGTGATCTCAAAAACCGTTGTGAGAGAAAGGTAGGTTTCGATCATGAACACTTCCAGCCAAATAAAGACTAAGGTTCCTAGGAATCTCATAATTGAGAGAATGGCTGTCTCTATATATCAATTCATCTTTATTTAAAAATTTTAAAATATATGGGTTTGTTATAAGAGCATTTCAATTTGTGTTTTTACAGCAAAGCAAAGCAGATAGATTAGATCATTTGAAGTGAAGCTAAGAGCAAAGCAGATTAGAATTATTTTAACATCCCAAGGAAAATCGTTCTTTCCATATTGACAGTTTCTGTCCTCTTGTCAGATAAGTAGATTTTTTGAAGAGTGGATGTTCAAGATATTGAACAGTAAGAATTTGGGGAATTTCCCTGATGGATGTATGCAATAACACTAAGTTTTTATTTGTCATTGTTAAATCAACAGTCAGAGACTGATGATGCAAACTATGCAGTGGTGGATGTAGAAATGTGAGATAAAAAGAAAACATTGTCAGGCAGAGGGGACTAAAGTAGTCTGGCAAGGTTATCTTTTTACTATCTCTTCGTTATCTGTCTATGAATGATCAAAAAATTAACATACATTAACTATGTACCACTGTTACAGAGGCTTTTCAGTACTTTATCTTTTCAACTAGACAAGGTCAGACAAATATTTGAACATACTCTTGAAAGATCTTTACTCCAAAAAGGACAGATTACATAAGATATGGGCTATTTTTATATTTTCAAGATCCACTCTAACACATGGCTGAGTTTTTCAGGTCATGACATATACAGTGTTATGTATGCACAGTTATATGTGAGAAACCATGGGAATAGAAAGAGGAAAATATTATCTGATCTGCCACAACAGCAGTAACAATGATAGTGCATTTGAAAGACTGCAGTTTTCCGTGTCTGTCTGGCACTATTTTAAACCAAGAAGGTTTCACTTAGCCTAAATAATGCTACTGAACTTCTGTCTAAGAAGAAGACAAGCTTAGTTAGCTCAGTTAGGTGAATACATATTTTCTTCTCTCTCCCTATCCCTTACTCTACCATAACTACACGCCATAAGATGGTACCATTACCAGAAAAACTCTTATGGCTCTGGTGCTAATGGTGAAATGGTTAGCTAGTGGCTGAAAGACTTTGTAAAAGCAGGACGTACCTTTATAAAAAAGATATTCTTTGGCTAATCTCATAGGAAAAAACGAAATAATCCAGAAAATACACTCAGAAGGCTGAGGAGGTGTAGTAGCACTGTATAATCTTGCAAGATTGTTAGTGGGCGGAGCCTGGGTGTGGTGCAACGCAAACTAGCTAGGGGTTAATCGGTGGGAAGCAAAGTGATAGACGTTGGAGTAGCTTCAAGAAAACATTGTTAGAAATAATATCCTTAACCTGATCCCATTAGACGGAATCTGCCTAGGAATGAAAACTGAAATACGAGAACTTGTGAAAAGAACATTGCCATTTTTAGCTTGGATGGCAACAAATGATTGAGTAAGAAAAGGAGGAAAGCTGAGAGCTGAGCTGAGAGCAGTAGCTGTGTAGGTTGGTCAATTGCTCCTGAGGTGGGGAAGAAGCACAGAGGGAGGATTTCTGCTATAAATGGCTCCACCACTGATAGGAAATTTTAAACTTGATTCTTCCTCAATTGGTCTGATGAGAAAATCTTCCCATGATACATGCAGAATTAGCTGCTTGCATTACAGTGTATGAACAGTTAAAGTCTCACTTTCCATTTGTAAGTTATACCGAATATGCTCAGATATTCACTTACTTCTTGCTGTTAAAGCTATTAAGTTAAAGCTATTAAGCTTCTTATTTCAGGTAATAAATTACCCTGAACTCTTTAGAATTTTGAGTATTTGCTTATTTACTCACTGCTTTTCTCACACTTCCATATTTCGTATTTTCATATCTGACAGTCCAGACTGCAATTATAGTTAGGGCTACCTAGATTTTTATGCTGATGTTTTCTGGGTAAAGACCTCTGTATACCTCCCAACTATTTGCAAACTATCTTCTCTGAAATCTTTTGAAAGCAAGCTATCAGTTTCTGGAACACCTGTGTGAAGCATTCCAATGGTGACCACATATAGTTCTAAATTTTTAACTTGGTGATACTGCAAAGGTAGTCAGCAGCGTTTGACCTGTCACACTAAAATACAGGGAATTTAAGTTATGATGATGACGTGAGGATGAAATTAAAATTTGTCTTGTTACAACTGTGATGTAGAGGAGCATCTGTGTGTGCAAGTGCATATCCATGACACTTAGCAATTCCCTGTTAGTTCAGGAATATTCAGTTACAGCTTTGCAGGTGGAGACAATGGACTGACTTGCAACAAGGTGAGGACAAGGTGAGGTAGCCATCTTCACAGTAAAGCACTCGACTCACTGTTCTCAGTGAGGAACTCAGTTCTGGAGAGTCCCTGAGGCAGCTCCTGGGGCCCACAAACCAACAGAGAGGCACAAACTTTATGCTTAAGATGTGCTGGTTAACTCCCGGGATGAGTGATCTGACTGTGGCAGGTACTTCCCTGTCTGTCCATGCTATAGAATTGACTGCTGCACATTGGTAATTTGATATAGTCTTAACTGATCATGCAGATGTAGTAATGGTCACGTAGGACAATCTTTTCTATATCGTTCAGACAACCAGGAGATATTTTGTACATTATTAAAGATCATGAAGAGAAATGAGCTATGCATCCACTGCAGTGATCATGCAGGACTATGGACTAGCTGGACTGCACCTCCTAATTTCTCTAGAGATGCTCTTGCAAGGAGCTTGCAATGGATACTTCTGTCAACATCCCAACAATGACTGGCCAGCCTGTATGAGAGAGTTCACTCCCCATGTGAGCACTACCCCGTGGGAAGATCGGGTACACCCTGAGAGGATTTGTGCAAAACCCATTCAATTCTACATTTGAATAATTTGAGCAGGCTAACTTGCAAACACAAACTCAAGTGTTGCTCCCAAAGGAAATTCAAAGTCAGAGTACTCTTCTTTTATTGTGGATAGAATTTCTGTTTTCAACATCTCTCTGAAGCTAAAGTAGCCCAAGTCCATATAAATAAAGAATTGTGTGTAGTTCAGGTTAACATAGAAATAAACTAAAACAAAAAAAAAAGGGAGGATAAAACAAAAAAATTATGGAACAAAAACTTAGGACATTTAGAAAGCACTATAATAATCATGTTGCTGTGCTTCATACACATTTCTGTCTGAGTCATTAAATATATTACCTGGTGACTCGGAAATTAATTGGGAAGTTATAGCGCTAACTGGACAGTTGAAGTTATTAATTTCATTGGGTTTGATTAATGATTTCACTTTTAATGAACTATTAGGATTTAATTCTGACTTCAGTTACCCATGAGTAAAAATCTACATTGAAGTTTCAGGTTTGCTTAGATTTTACACTCATTTAGCAAAGATATACGACAAAGAGATGACATTTTCCATGCAAATATTGGCACTTGTGTAAAGACAAGGTGTAAATGTAATAAATGCAGCAAAGGGAACACAGTACGGCTTTGGAAGAGTTCCTTCATATTTTTGCCTGTGTCTTCTAGTATTTTCAGATTATTCAGTCTTTTTACACATAACAGTATTTTATCCTCTTTTTAGTACATTTTGATATCTCTTCCTCTCCAAGGTGATATTCAAATACCACAAAGAAACAGGGAATATGTAATATTTCCTTAGTATTTTCTGAAATTTCCTTGTGGCTCATAGTTTATGCAATAATGCTCCTTTAGGAGGTGCACTGGTGGGGGCAAAAGAGACTCTGGTTGGTGGCACCAACCTCCTCTGCAGAGAGAGCTCTCCCATAGGCACCCCTGGGAAGTCAAATTCTTTATAACCACCAAATTTCTGTAATTGAATAAAAATATTCTAATGTAATAATTTAAGATTAACTTCTGGAGCTCAATCATCACTGTTATTCTCTATAATTCCCAGGAAAAAGAAAGATGTTGAAAGCTGTTCATGTGACATAATGCTATGCTGGAGCACAAGACAATCCAGGTGCAAGGTGGAATGCCTCTACAAATTTCTGGAGCCTTTCATAACCTTTCACAGACACCTTGCTGCATATCACATCATAGTCTGAAATGTTATCCTCTACAGCAGGTTATACACAAAAGTTTTAAGAGAAGGCAAATTTTTTGCCCTAAGCATTGCAAACCAATGAATAAAATATTTACAAGTACAAATCTATACAAAATCCAAACTGTAAACTTTCAGTGCCATGGGCAGCTTTCTGGGATTTGCAGGAAGTCAGAACAGGAAAGGATGCTTAATGGAGTAAGGGGAAAATCAGTACCGGCTAAGTGAGGAGCCCTAGGCCAAAATTTTTATCTGGAATTAAATCTTTTATCCAAATGAAAGCACACAGCCATAAGATCATCAAGACGATGATGATGATGATGACTATTATTATTTGTAGTAGTATTAGTATTATTGGAACAAAATAGAACATTCTGACACGAAATATGAAGAAATTACAAGCTGTGTAGGGATAAAACAGATAGTTTTGACCCACTAAAAAAACAAAGTATCCAAAGTTAAGCTGCTCTGTGACTCATTTTTATTAAGTAGGGCCTCAAATGCTTAATGCTTAAATAGATACCATTTTTTCACTTTCTCCAAACTGCTGTCCTCATTTATCTGCCATTTAAGCAGACAGTGCTGCTGACTTAAACCACCTCCATTGGCATCAGTGGGAATACTTACATGCTTAATGTTAAATTTCTTTAATGCTTTACAAGACTGGCTCTTCGGAGACAAATATTTTGTGCCTCTTCTCCCATGAATGAGAACTAGTAACTTGAAATCTGCTGTCATTTTTTTTTGTGTACATGTGGCACCACTTTGTAGTTTATTGACTCTGTGCAAGGTGTTGATAGTTAGCCCTGAGAATATATCTGTTCTCAACTTAAAGTAGTAAACCGCTGGCCTCAGGGTTGATATTGAGGAAGTTGAGCCTGAAAACTCGACACAGCATGAGATGCCAGGTTAGATGAATCACTCCCTCACAGCAAAAATTTTGATATGCAAACTACAGTTATAAGTAACGGATGTTCGGAAGACTTTTTTTTAGGAGAGAGTATGAAAGCTCTGGCTGTTACTAGATGACAGATCGGATGACAGTAATAGTTATAACCAAAAAATAGCATAGTACAGGGACAGCAATTTGTTGACATTGATTTCAATTAATGATCTTTAATGTTTAATATTTAATGGCAGAGCAACTCCAGATGCAGCAGTGAAAGTAATGTTTCTGCCTCAGTTTTGGTAAGAAAAACACAAAATAAAACAAGTCACAAAGAAGCCTGTGTTTTGGAAGAAAACTTCCCAAATACTGCATAGTCGCTAGCATCTTATGATATTTTTCAGGCTTCACTACAACTTAACTATTAAGACAATGCAAACACAAGCCATTTGTATTGCTTTTCTTTTCCTTATTAAAATAACATCTGCTGATTAGGATTTGTTGTACTTTTTTTCCCCACAGAACCTCACTGATATCATTTGTTCTCCTCTATACAATGATAACTTCTTGACTTTAAAACTAATCTGAAAGTCAAACCTTACCAAATGGTAGCACACTATATTGTGATAGGCTGTGCAACTGATATTATAGAATATTAACTAATAATGATTTTCGAATGTGATACTGATCTTGTCAAAATACGTTATTAAGATCTCAGTAGTTTAATTGGGAGAGGAAAAATGATCACAGAACTGAAGAGTGTTATGTGTCTGATGGTGTTGTAATGCGGCTGGTAGAGTTTTTCTGATGTGCTAAATTTTGTGGAGTTTAACTAATCCTGGAGAAAAAGCTTTACCTCTTAAGATGTTCTACTAAGTCAGTGCTACAAAAGATGAAACAAAATCAATGTAAATAGCAGCACCAGAAGGAGGAAAGAGTGTGCTTTTTCATATATTATTATTCCGTGGCATGCAGCACTTTTAATGGGAGATTCTGAATATGTAATTAGGTGTAAACTTCACTTATTTCATTTGCAGATTTACATTCCTGTAAATCATTGCAAAGGTCACTTTCTGTGGATTTACAATGGGGTCTGAATGTCACAAAGTATTTGTTATCTCCATACAAATAGTTGCAGGCAACATCTTTATTTTTAATTCACTGGCTTACACTGTTGATTTTTATCTCATCAAAATTACAGCAAGAATAAATGAATTTATGAACTAAAAATAAAGTAAACCTTATGTAAGTAGTTCTGCTACAAAATATTACATATATATTTAACTGTGTCTTTACAGTTGTGTTACCTTGTGCCAGTTTTGGAATTAAGAGTGGTGTAGGGTAAAGATGTCTTTAATTTTTAAAGGAAGCTGAATTAACCAAAGTATTTTTACTCTGAAGGGTTTTGTAATGCAAATATTTCAGTAGTCTGCAGATCAAACCTGCTCAGTTTACAAGAAATATGTTATAAATTTGTATGACATTGCATTTCTGCAGTTTTAAACTCTGAGATTTTAAAAAGTAACCTGTGTGGTGATCTGCATCAGCATTAGTAGTGACTCAAGTGTATTAAACACAAACAACCCAACTTCTCTGGTGGATGTCTAATAATGAACCTTAGTGAGGGGAGCATAACAGTGGCCATCCACACACAAAATTATGCTGAATTGATACACAGATCTTTGACATTAGAAAAAAAATTTGAAACAACTTCTTATTAGTTCAAACAAAAGGAAAAGAGAACCAAAATTTTTTTCTGTAGCCTTCAACAGTCTTCTCTTGGAAGTAGGAATTAATTTTAAAAGATCAGCTAATTAATTGTTTCTAGAAACTATGTTTGTGTAGTTACATGTTACTCATAGTTATTCATGTAAAAGCTGATATCAATTATATAATATAATTCAAAGGGAAGCAAAGTGCCACAAATTGAAAGTGACACTTTAGATCATTGATTGATTTTTGTATTTGGTCTCAAAAAGAATTTAGAAAGGCCAAATGCTGTGAAATTCTAGTGGATAATGACATTTTCTTATCTCCCTCAAAAATGGAAAAAGTATTTATGTTCCCAGTTGCTCTACTTCAAAATGTGGAGGAGAGAGAGAGAGGTAGAGTGAATACACATTTATATATATTTAGATATCTGATCCATAGGAAAAGAAAACCCACTATGAATAGTCACATATTTAGGTTGCATACTGATTTTGTGAACATAAGATGGTTAATGCAATTACATGAATCTGGGTAAATGTAATTATCCCAAATTAACTTATCAGAAAATGGAGACAGAAAAATTATTTGAGGAAAAGATCACAGGAACAGCTAATAGAGGCAGTTTCCATTGCTCTGCATGTATTCAAAAATTTGTCTGTTAACAAGATGTTTAAAAAAAGGTAAGTTTTTTTTCTTGCTTAGGGAGATTTAGGGTACAACACTGAAATTTTGCTAGAGACCTCAGTTATGTCCAGGGTTTTGCCTTCAAAACAGACTTTTTATAAAGTTCTTCTGAAACAGAAGAACTTTGCTCCCAAAGAGGTAGAAGTGGTTTTTTGCTGCCTTATTCAAGGGGCAGAGAATAGAGAGCAACCATCACTCTTTGATAAATACTGTAGCAAGTCCTATCTAAAACACATAACTTCTTTTCTTTTTACTTCATTCTCAGTCTGAAATTGTCATAGTGTTGACACAATTTACAGACTGATAGTTCCAAAGACAGAGGTTTCTCAGGCTTATAATAAATTTGGCAATGGCAACACAGGTATTTCATACATTGCCCAGCTGTTCAGTATCAGAATAATTGTGGGCAAGAGACCTGGGAAGTCTTTCTGCTTGATCAGACTCTTGAGATTATCAGCAGGAGTGCTTGTTTTGATGTGAACATCTGTGCCAGACTAAGAAACACCAGCCTAAATCTGCTGAGTGGCCATCAGATGGTAAAAATGGCTTTTATCCGCTTCTGACCTTATCAAGATCAGCCTCTCCCAAGTGAAAGCTTTTACAGCTTTCTTCCAGTGTTTCACAAAGTCTACTCTTTAATTCATTCATTCATAAAGGTTATCTATAATTTTTTAATTTACCATGCTCTCAGAGAGACTTTATTCCAGGTCATTAATTTTTTTCCTGAGTAATTGCAACACTCTTCCCTGCATAATCTCTAGTTCTTCTGAAATATTGTGTATAGTCTGTAAAGGATTTAAGACCTCCTAAGCCAAAACTTCCACCCTCAGAAGAGAGGAATAATCCCTTCAAAATTTAAGCAATTTTAAGCGCTTCAGTCTGACAGTGGTAAAAGCAGCAGCAGACATGTTAAGAGCTTTGAAAATAGAGCTATTTTTTTCCAAAATTTATAGCTTTGAATTTTGAAATATATTGCCATTTTCCTCCCAGAAGCTTCACTGTCAGTTACTAAGTAAAACCATCATTAATCACAAGTAGCTATAGTCATGTGCTGATTGTAATTTGGTCACATTGAACAAAAGACGAATGATATAGAATACTATTAGCGATGATGGTTTTAATGTAGACATTTATCATTGATTCAGGTTCACTTGATATGACTTTGGGATAAAAACAGGGAAAAATTGCCTTGCTGTTGAAAATTTTATTGCTATTAAATCATAATTTTGGCAAAGATGTGCAAATAAACTGGCAGAGCTTTCCTTTCCCATTTTTCCTCTCCTGAAAGACACAATTACAGAGGACTCAGAAGAATCCAGATGCACTGCAATTAGAAAAGTGAATGCTGATTAGTTGTCATCTATCTAATATCTAATAATAGAAGCACAGTTTTTGGCAAGCTATCTATTTATAGGAGTCATTCAACGTACCCACTTCATCAGAATAGGTAAAATCCTATAGGAGAGGGATAGATCTATATGCAGTTTCTGAAAAGGCATATTTATTTCCCCACCTCCCCATAAAACTCTTTCAAACAGCCCTGCATAACAGTGCTGGTGGACTGAGAGTGATGGCATACTGAAGAAAATCTTCATTATCTAACTTTGTTCCAAAGTATGAGCCAGAAATACAAGGCAGCTGTAAGTTTGTGTGACAGAAGAAAGGCAAAGTGATTATATCCTTTTCTTGTAAAAAATATGTTTTGTGTGCTAAGCATAATTTCTCTTGCAGAGGTAACCATATAGTTCTAAAACGGAGAGGAGCAACATAACATAGAAATGCCTCTATAATTCAAAATTATCATTAAACCTTGAAGGTGATCTAGACCTAGCTGACTTCACAAATATACACAGACTTGGTACTGAGTCCTAATTCTTCATCAAGAAAGAAATATACTATTTTACATATGAAAAGACAGAAAATCAAACGTGTGTCATTCCTGTTTTGGCTTTGAGTCTGAGGATGGAATCCAGAAGGTCCATCTGTGGCTGCAAGAGGGCCAAAATATAATGGCCCTGAGTCAATTGAGGCAGGCAGGTGCACACTGGGAAGAAGAGCAAGTTGTAAAAGATAAACCTGAGGTATATGGCGGGACTGTTTAGGAAATTGTTTAAGGGACATTTAAAGCAGATTGGTAGTGGTGGTGGAGTGTAGACAGAGATAAAGAAAGATTCTTGGATAGTAAGTTTGTAAATGTCAGAGATCTGCAGGTCACAAATACCATATGGATTCAAATAATCACTTGCAACTAGTATAGCCCATGAAGGTGGGTTTTTTATTTTCCACAGTTTTGTTTTGCTCTGTGTTGTTTTATGCATAGCTGGATGTGTCTGCAAATGCTGTGACCTGTGATTAAAGCCTTGTGGAGAGCAATCCATAGGCCAGCATGTGTGAAAGAAACTGTCCAGAAGAAAACACTTCACTATTCACTAGCAAAGTAGGAGTTGATCTTTTGGTTAATCGTGCTTTGAGAATTAGAACTCTTTTTCATGTTTTTACGGGAAAGGGTTTTTTTTTACCCAATATTAGGATATTGGGTAAAATAATGTCAAATTCTACCAAAATTTGCTGTCAAATTCTACCAAAATTTGGGAATAAAAATATCTTTGTTATTAGCCTAAATAAAATCTTGAGTACTTTTTCCTAAGGTTGTGATCAGATAGTACTCTCATGTTTAAACAACAGCAGGGCACTTCCTTGCTGTTTGATGTCTTACCACAGTCACACAGTTACTGAACACTGAAGGTGAACTTATCCAATAGCCTAATCAAAACTTATTAGTCTGTTTTAAGTACCTAGATTTCCCCCATTTCAATATAGACACTGCATACTTTTTGTTCTATTTATCAAACCATTTGGAATGCATTTCTACATTTTATAAAGAAAACTGCCTTGGAAGACATTACTCATGGGCACATTTTTAGCTTTGCAATATGTGTAATATTGTGCAATGCAATATGTGTAACATAGAATAAGCCTTAAGATTCCTTCTAGCTGGCACTGAAATGAATCTTCCGATCCCTTGTTTCCACTTTCCTAAAGGAGTCCCTAAGATTATATGGAAAAGAGTTCTGTCTTGATGTGTAACAGAGTTCATATAAAAGCTCCAACCCATAATGACATTGGTGAACTCTAGCAGTATAGTACACTGGATAAATTGGTACCTACTGTATATGAAGTTTAGATACTGTATATAAACTTAGAGCTTTGCATATAGCTTTCTAGGATGTCAAGCTGCCTTGCTGGGTGGGCAAAGGCTTCCAGCTAGTGAGTGATGGCACAAGGAAGTATATCTTTTCCACATACACTGTCTCTTGTGATAAAATGGGGAGTGATTGGTCCATTACAACTTTCAAAGTTGTAGGAAGTATCCAGTAAGTCCAACCTGGCCATATGCAAAGATGCCAGCAATAGTCAAGTCTCATCCAGAACCCTTAGAATTTCCAAAGCAGCCAAAACTGACTTTTACTACTTATATTCTATAAGGTAGGGCTTTCAGTGTGCAGGAATCCCACTTTTTTTGTAATGTCTGATATATAAATGAAACAAGGGTCTCAAAAATTAAACTTTTCACCACTCATCAAGTTACTTAAATTTATAATTCTCAAAATATGTGTTGCTCATAAGAACTTACATATTCTGCAAGTGCTGTTCTGAACCATGCTGTGTTTTGTTTGAGATCTGGGTTTGTTGTTGTGTTTGGGGTTGGGTGGTCGTTGTTGTTGTTGTTTTGGGTTTGGCTTTGTTTTGGTTTTTTTTATTGTTGTTGTTGTTAGTTGGGGGGTTTGTTGGTGGTGTGTGGGGGTGTGGGGGTGTGTGTGTGCACAAATTGGGAAAACATCTTATTTCTCATATTCTTAATTGATCTGTCCGAGTTTGGTAGAGTAAGACTGGGGTTGTTGTTGTTGTCAAAGAATGATTTTTCTGTATTTTTATCACAGTGCCATGTAGTTGGAAGTGTAGTTACAGATTTTTACTCTTAAAAAGTCATGTTAGAACTGAATTTTAAATTACTTTCCCACAATTATAATTTCTATTGCTAAAGTCCACAAGGAGGCCTTTGGATTTCCAGCGATCCAGCTAGAGAATCACGCTGATTTTGCCAGATACTTTAGAAACAAAACCTTCCCTCAAAAGCACTAATATACACTTAATTGGACCAAGTAGAACCTGCCCACAGCATCCAGTTATCAATTTTGCCCTTTGCTTTCTGTCTGATAACAGGAGAGTCAGCAGCCAGTAACAGCACCGAGGAAAAATCCCCGAACAACCTCAAAGCTCTGATGATTTACTAAAACCTTTAACAACACAGTTTATGCTTCTGTATATTTTTCCTGTCACTGCTGCAACTGTGATTTATATAAGGAGTGCCCGTGCCCACTTTGGAAATACAGTCTTATGTTGTGCAATCGCTTCCGAGCTGTTCTGCACGCTGTGTACTTTGATGAATAATACTTCACACAGAGACATTCCCAGCAAGCCCGGAATTCAGGAGGGAGA
The DNA here is from genome assembly GCA_013397565.1 of Ptilonorhynchus violaceus. Classification (NCBI taxonomy): domain Eukaryota; kingdom Metazoa; phylum Chordata; class Aves; order Passeriformes; family Ptilonorhynchidae; genus Ptilonorhynchus; species Ptilonorhynchus violaceus. Next base: position 1,383,541 of record VZRJ01004544.1, read on the forward strand.
GGAAAAACCCAACCCTGTCTACTTCTAAAATTGTTTCTGTTCTCTGGTGAAGGCAACCACCAGTTTGTGTGTAGTGGCATTATTTCACTGCACACTTCAGAAAGGCTCTTGCCCTTTCCTAAACCCACAACAAAAGGATACATTGCTGGCACCTATATCTATAATACTAAAGGTCCTATTTTAGATCCTAAAATTTTAGTTTAAAATAACCCTTGGGATAACATGACTGTATTTAAAGTCCCTGCAATGTGTTTAAATGAAAGAAGTTGGTGATGTGATTGACAATCATTACTAATAGGCTTAACCTATGCCAAGATTTCTGTTTGAACAGGCAGAATGCCTGTACTAAACTGACAGCTTGAAAGCCATGGAAAAGTTTGATTAACTTTCTACAGATATTTGATCAGCAGCCATGGAGGCAAAGGATCCGTATACTAGGAGCTTTGCAGAAACTTCTTCCCTTCTTTTACTATCTTCTCAGGCTCCTTTTACATATACAGCCTGCATAGAATAATCCTGGCAAAGAGGCAACCTAAACCCTGTAATCTCAGGACTCATCTAATCTTCAAAAAAGATCCTAATAGTGTTGCCTCTTGTAACGACTCTTCATTTGAAAATGCCACTTATATCTTTAACAGTTTCATACTCTTATTTTGTGTTGAATTAATCTGTTCCCTAACACATTAAGATTTATGGTTCATTCCTTTCTTCTTACCATCTCCAAGTTAGTAGTGGTGGCTGATGATAGTAATTAGTCATGGTGGCATGTTGTTGTTATTAAAAAAATAAACACAATATTTTGTTGTAATTTTCACCTTTTAGATAAAATCTGAACCTCAGACCAAGAGCGAGAAAGTTTTTAATTTTCCTGGGCTTTAGGGGTTCTTTCATAGTGGTTGTCATAAGCAGGTGACTAGATATTAATCTATCACTAAGGAATTGTGTATAAGACACAAGAGAGTTTTCCTAGTGGGGGAGTTCAATTAAATACAACATCAGGTACTCTGTGTGGTATTTAAAGTATTTAAGGCTGGTCAGGAAACAAGAATTCAGTTTTGACAAATTATATAAAGGTTTCTGCTCTAGGTCTTGTCCCACACTGGAGAAATCTCAGATCTTTTAAAGCCAGTGGAATGGGAAAGTGAACCTGGATTTCCTATATCCCCGAACTGTGAGAACCAGAATGTAAAGTCAGTCTCTTAAAATATTACTTTGGCACCGTCCCGCCTCATTTGAGAATTGGCTGGTCATTATGTTCTCCTGGGAGGAGAGATGTCACCATAGTAGTAGTCAAAGCTGGGAAGAGAAACTTCCTACTTCAATTTTTCTGAGAAGCCAATTGGGAAGTGATTTAATCTGTGATTCTTCTGCATCCCAGATGAGTGTTCTCATGGCATCTTTGTCTCCCATCAAAATCCTGCACACTAGTCTTGGTTTAACTACTGGTAAAAATTGTATTTTCAATGATGGCGGCAAAGAATTAACACAATGGCAGGCAGTAAAATGTGGGTTTCCACCATGATAGACGGAAATGTGGACCTATTAGTATGTATTTTCCACCATGTCAAGAAAATCTTAACCCCTCATCTCTGTTCCTCCCCCTTGGCTTCCCCCGCCCATCCAATTTGCAGGTTTGTCTTGTGGAAAACCTCCTTGGTATTTTGTGGAAAACTGCTTAATCAGGTATAGGTGATTCTATTCTATAATTACCTTTCCAGCAGAGTTTCAAACTAGCTATACCACCAAGACAAAATTAGCCAATTAAGTCCCAATCACGCTTCTGAAATGAATTCCTATTTAGTGACCCTTGGAGTGAAAGCATGATGTACACAAAATTATGTGAATCACAAAAGGCAAAAAGTGTTTGCTTTGTCTCCCACACTGAAACTGCAACTTCCTGAAAACTGGTGTGATTTTTGTGTGGGTGACAAAGTTTACACAGTTAGAGCTTTCTGAAAACAAATCCTTTGATGGAACCTCCTGCTGTGACTATAAGGTACATTAAACAATTTTTAAAATTGTTGAATCTAAAAATATTATTGGATAAAGTAAAGTTATTTAGAGTTATTTATTTCTGGCAGTACCAATTTTTCTGTCTTAAGTAATGCCCTCTTGACTTGTATCATGCTGGACTAATATCTTTTATTAATCTCTCGTTTTGAGACATTCTGGAAGTGAGAGAACTGTTGTAATAATATTAAATGCCATTACATAGTACAAGCCCACAACACATAGTCAAGGAAAAGAGATCATTATTTAGTTACGAGAGAGAAAAATCCAGTGAATTTGCTGTGTAATAGTTACAGATTGTGTGTCTATTTTATTTTTATATCTCATGAGATAGGAAAATGGATCAACTATTTGCTGCTAAATTATTTAATTTTCTCAATATCTAAGAATACATAAAAAGCTTCCAAATCCTGATTTGTGAATTATGAAGAAGCTACAAGAGAAATGCTTTCACTAAAGGCCCTTGGATTAGGCACTTCTCAGTCTAAATATTCTTTGGCTCTTTGCCATTCACTGGCTTTATCAATCATTTGCACTTATATAGCACTTAGCAAACACTATTAAAGTTATGTCTTGCCTCATTCCTGTGTGAAAGGTAAATATCATGCCATATTCATTAGAAAATGTGGATAGATTTATGTAGATACTAGAGAGAACACAGTTAACCAGTAAGTTTTCTCATATGTGTTTGTATTTTTCCCTCATTTTGTACTTTTGCAGAAAACAGGATTGCCATGTAATTTATTTAACAGATGTGTTTATCTCTACAGACTGAACGCATTCTACATTCATAGCAATGTATATATATATAAAGTCGCAGCATGATAAGTCTCAATTTATGTTGGTGTAATCCCTCTGAAATTATGATGCTGTGACAGGCCAGGTTCCCCAGCTTCTGCCTGGGACATAGCATTCCTGCAGTAACCTTCTAGAGTACCCTAATCACTCAAGGGTATGGAATTAATGATATTGCCCATTGAAAAATTAAACATGGGTGTTAGGACAGGGCTCCTGGGTTGAAACATGTTACTTGTTCGTATTGGAAATTTATAGAGAAAGTCAGAACTGCCCATTGTTAAGTTATTTACAATACATAATAGTCTTTGTAAGATATACATAGCGAGAGTGGGAGAGAACATGTTGTAAACATACATGTGTATGTATAGTGGAACATATGCAGCACATTCAGCTCTATGTTTTTCTTCATATACATTAAAAGACATTTTACTTAGAGATTGCATTCTGGAATCAGTATGTCACAAAAAGCAAGACTTATTTTTTTATATTTATTCTTGAAAAATTCTAAGAACTGCTGAAGAAATATTCTTCCCCCTGCTCCATCAGAGCTCATCTTCTGTAAGTTATGGCTTTTCATATTGCTCTGGATTTCTCTCATATTCCAAGCCATGTTTGCTGGACTACCTCTATTATCAAGAATTTAAAAGTAAGTAAGTGTTGTGAATGAGGAAATAAGACAAGAGAAAACATCTGATGCCAGACCAAAATACTTTTGTTAGTGATTGCTGTGTTTGACCAGCTAAATTGAATACTAAAATGAGGCCAGGTAGGTCAGAAGTCCTGTCTTACACTTCTGGTTTCTGATTTAGAAGAAATAATGGTAACCCTCTCAGTCAAATTCACAATAACAATGCCATTTAGTAAAGGATCAAGACCTCTTTTCTTTAACCCGCCAGCAATTTGTCTTGGAATAAGTGGTAATTACTAGCCAAGATTTGAAAAATATTGCTTATGATTTTTCCACCCTTTGGCATTGAAAGCTTTTTCCATCTTCTCCACAGCAAGCTAACTCTTTGAGTAATATATATTTTTATTATTTTTATTAATATACATTCAATAGCGCTACTATCTGCCTATGGCAGCTTTTTTGATGTATGTCAGCGTAGATAAGTTATCTCAATTGCTATCTACAATGTAATTAGTACTCAGACAGGATTGAAAGAGAGGGCTATTTGGACCTAACATCATTTAAGCTAAATGCTATGATTGAGTTTTAGTGCTTGATTTATATAAAAATTTTATTAAATGATCATTAATTTAACCAAGAACAAAACCAAGATGTTTTATTTTTGTGTCCAGCATTGTATTTTTCAATTCTGCCAGCAAGCTCAAAAGTAGTTAATCATAGAGCTCTAGCAGTGAGTATTCTGATCTTGCTATAAAATCTGATTTTCTTGCATATTTCTTGCAATATAATAAACTCATTCTTCTCAGCCAATAAGCCCTCTTCCCCAATCCCAGCTGCAAAGAAGATATTTATGATTCAGGCTATCATTCTTCTTGTCCTACACATAAAGTGTTGGAAAAGTATTTTTCACTTTTTGTTGGTTTTTTTTTTTTAAGCCACCCAATCCACAGTGATTTTACAGAATAGACAATAGAAATTGCACAGTATTTATTTCCTGGGAGTTCCTTTCTCTTGTTCAAACACAAGAATAGGAAACATATACAGCAGTAAAATATGACCTTTATGGGGTTTGGTTTGAAAGCATTTTTGAAGACAATATTCCCTCCCCAGTTTTGCAATACTTCAGGGAACATTTTGATCTTTTTGGAAAGAGTGCCAGTGAGGTTGTGTCATATGTGCTACAAGGGCTGGGTGGAGAAGGCAGGCCCGAAGTGAAGTCCAATGAGAGGAAAATGCAAGCTGAACAAAACACCTAACTTCTCCATGAGAAAGGAACCACTTCCCCAGTTCTTATGTGCATAAAGATAATTGGCATCTGCTAATTAATACTTTCATGTCTCCAGACAGCTCTCAAACAGGTAGGATTCATGAGATGAAGCTGCGAGCAAACGGGGAAGTTTTCATCTGGTGTGAAGCACATGAAGGAAAAGTTCAAGCCTTGTGGAAAGGTGCAAGTGCAGCTGTGGAGGCAGGAGGCAGGGAAGACTTTCTTCGCCAGGCGTTGCTACAGTAAGGGCAGAAGGTATGAAACCACAAACTTCATGTGTTCAGCTGCCTCCTGGATCCAACTGGCAAAAGTCTGTTATTCCAGGTGTTAGAATCTGTGTTTAAATACAGTGGCAATTACCCCATAAATAATTATGTTAGGTATGAAAAGATTTTGTATCAAAATTGATTTTGCGTCTATTTAGTGTATAGATTGTACATACTATAAAAGTAGATGAGCAAGTACAAGGAGGGGAATGATTCTAAAAGTGAACACAGAAAGGCAGAAACACTTGCCTGTGTGTGTGGGTCAGTTATTCTGCCAGGAATCCAATGAAATATGCTTTTATATTTCATAAGCTATTTTATAGCTTCTCCTTGCATGTATTTCTGATTCCTTATATATTCTCTCTGGCACACCACTTTCATTATTTTCCTATCACTTTATTGCCATGTGTAAAAACGCAGTATTGCTTTGTCATCCATTAGTCACAGCACTACAATGGGACTTACAGCTGTTTAGTCTGCTGGTAAATTTGACTCAGCTGGATGTGGATAAACTAGGAATGAAGTTATTTTGTATAGGTATGATACAGTACATTTGATCTTAAAACTGGTTATTAACTAAAAAGAATAATATTCTCCAAATGCTTGATTAAATTTTGAGGGCTAAATTTGCAAAGATATGGGGGTGAAGTTGCATGCATAAATTTTATAATTGTTAACAGGATTTCAGTATTTATCTCCGCAACAGCATTTAAATAGCAATAATAATTAACAAATATTCACTAATTGCATCAAAAGTGTACAGAATAAGTTTTCAAAATTATCTTTTCTTCTACTTTCAGATTTGGATTAATAGATAGTGGGTCTATCAATAGATACTATTAATAGATAGTATTTTCCAAATTCAGAAAGCAAATATATTTCCTCTATTTCATGACAATTGATAACTTTTAACTGGCTATGTAACTTTGGAGCAGATCTGTTCCAAATAACAGAATCTGTTTAATTCCCATGATATCACTTAGGCCCTGATCTTGCAATCACATTGGCACAGATGGACTCCTGTATCCAGACCGAGCCCACATATGCCAAAGAGGCTCCAGACAATGAAGGCAGTGGCTCATGGAAATCCAATTGCAAGATCAAGACCTTAATTCCCTTTAGTTTTGTCTCTTCCTAATGAGAGCTGTCAATTACTTATAGTAATTAGGTGGGCAATGGATGTTAATGGGACGAGATTTTAAATATGCTACTTCAAAATTATATGAATAAATCATACAAATTTCTTTGCCTGTCTTTTACCATATGTCCTCCTTCCAATCCATATCATTTGTTTTACATCTGTTTAAAAAAGCCACATAATGTACAGGCACCACGGTTGACTTTGAAGAACTCTAAAGGTGATGTGCCAACTTTTCAATAATTGTCACAAAAGAGATATTTTAGACAATGGAATTGTTGGATTTGAAAAGAAAGTTATGAATTTGCTAGTAAGGGTGCTCCATTTTGTTATTTCTTTTTTTATGTTGTTAGTACTCACTTGTGAAACAAAACTTTCTACAATAAATTGCTCTTAATTTGTACATCAGAGTGAACAAGATTGTAATGCTTATTCTGGTTATAAGGGCATGATTCACCCTATATTCCTTATATTTAAAGTTGGTGTCATTTATTAACATCAGTAGAAATCTAATGGGATATCTTTCATTTCCTTGTAAAACAGGTATCATACAAATAGTTGTCAGTAAAATGCAGATTTTAATCCATTTTCCTGAATTTAATGCAACCTTATGCAAATGAGATATTATAATATGCATAGTTAGTATTCTGGGCACTGGATGTCTCCTGTGGAGAAAACAAGCTTAAGTTAAGCAGATATGCCTTCGCACTGCAGAATGCTCTGCTGCCAGATCGGGTCAATGCTAGGAAATTACAGGTTCCAGTATTTTAAATAGAGTCTTTGCAGAGAGCACCATTAAATAACTGCACAGATCTATTCATTTCTCCAAGCAGAGGCAATAATTGGTAACTTTTGTCATTACGTACAAACACTGTGTTCCTCCAAGAATAGCCCAGTGTGATTAGCTCTCAGTAGATCGGCTGTTCTTTTACGAACTCTCTCGAGTGGCTTTTCGTCTCTGAGCATTTGCAGATAAAGCCGCTGTAACTGAGCACAGCTGATGAGTCATCTCGCTGAGTTCTGTACATCTGTTCCAAAACAGTTCATTGTTTTCTTGAAAAAGGAACAAACTTCTATTTTTAAGAAAGTCTGGGTTCACAACGTTGTTATTAAGGGAAAATTCAGGCAGACATCTTATAATCTTAGCCTGTGACATGAAGAACAGTCCTGCTGCAGCCTGACAGTAATACTTACTCTAAAAATGCTTTTTTTGACATTGTTTTTCTATCTGTTGGCTTTTCTCTCTCTTACCTAAATGCAGAATTCAAACTGTGTTTTCCGTCCTAAATCACATTTTATTTCCAGGGATTAGGGGTGATTCAAAAGTAGTTGAAAGCAGAATGCAGCTGGAGTGCTCATCTAGTTCGCGTATAATAAGGACTCTTAGCACTTCTGCCCATTCCTGGTCTTTTGAAATGCAATATTTCAGCAGGCTATTTAGTTCACACTTCTTCAAATAATCATAGATACACACACCTAAAAGAACAAGAGTTTAACCTTTTATTTAAAAATAGACAACTGGGTATCTCTGCACCATTGAGGAGTCTCAAAGGATCATAAAAATATATACTTGAGCTAAATCATGTAGTGTGTCTTAAAATTATTAATTAGAATGGTTAAATTTAGATATGGCTCCTGGTGTACTATAACAGAATACTTTAACTTGCAGCTCTGTTGGGTAGAACTTAAATATTTCCAGTTTATGTAATATTGACTTAGCAATCATCAGAAGAGCTTTAATGCTTACAAATGAAATAATTTGTTTGAATATTTGTTTAACTCTTAGGCTAACGTCAGCTTTAGGATTGCTAACTCAGTAGTTGAGTAGGATCAAAATTTGGGAATTGAGGACATCAGTCATAGAAAAACTGGACTATAATTGGTTCTGCCTTTGAGCTGGGAAATAGACTTCTTGACTTCAAAAAGTTGTTTGTACTGCTCTGCAAACATCAGACTCTCAAACACTAAACCATAACACTTTTGCAAGCAGCAGGATTTTAATTTTCACAGTGAATGTATTATGAATTTATGAGGTTTTTAGGACACTAACTGGAGCAAACTTGTTTGTAAAATGATATAAGTGAGTATACAGACAGAAGTGTTGGTAGTTAACAGCATTCTTTGGAATAATAATTAAAAAACCCACCACTGTAGATGTTTTCTGAGAGATCAAACCAGGTGAAAGGGAAACGATAATGGTGGAATCAAGAACTGGTCTGAAGAGTTGAATGGAGGTCGATACCTAAATGGGGCCTACAAAAAAGCTGGAGAGTGACTTTTACAAGGGTATACAGTGATAGAACAAGGGCTAATGGCTTTAAACTGAAAGAGGGCAGGTTTTTGGAAATTAGGAAAAAAATCTTTATTATGACAGACTGGAACAGGCTGCCCAGAAAAGCTGTGGATGCCCCATCCCTGGAAGTGTTCCAGGCCAGGATGGATGGGGCTTTGAGCAACCTGGTCTAGTGGAAGGTGTGTCTGCCCATGGCAGAATGTTGGAACTAGATGTTCTTTGGGTCCTTTCCAATCTAAACTGTTCTATGATTCTATGTTTACATCTCTTGAAGGAAGGTGTTAATCGTTTGCAACACAGTTATAGTGAGAGGGGATTCTTATTCCTCCTCTTTGGAGCTTAAAGTAGAAAATAATATTTTGTTTGCAAAACTGCAAGAATCAGACAATTTCTCTTTGAAAATGTCCCTTGGGCTTTCAGTTATGCCTTTGGTCTGCTGCATTTAGGCACCAGTAATGCCAGAGTCCATAAGATTTCACAGAAAGATAAGACTGGGGAACACCATCTGCATCTTCCTATTCAGTTTCTTTCAAGGCAAGAATGTAATAAAATCTCATAAACAGAATAATTACCAAATAAAAGCTGACCTTTTAACACCCACTGTCCATACTGGGAGGCCTTTGAGTGTTCTGCCAGTGTTCTTACAGATGGAAAACCGCATGCTTAATTTTATTCATGGACAAATGTCCTTGTGTTGACACTGTCCTTTAGCTTAAAAAGCTGTCCATCTTGATACAGTTCTGCATTGTAGCCATGGCCCTGTTCAGTATCTGCTTCATTAAGCTAGAGAGCTCAAGCTTTTTAACCTTATTTGTTTAATTTTTCTTCTGATAGAATTAATCTTCCTTTTTCTTCAGAAATCAGAACATGCTATTATTCCATTTGGTATTTTTGCAACCCCTCTCACACAGCATTTTGTGATTTCCCAGGTTCCTTGTATACTGAAAATGGAAAATGTGGTGTTCATGTTGCTGCTGGTGAAAATGAGAATGCAGGGTTGTTTGTTTCAGAAACTATCTGCAGGTTTTGTTTTTGCATTATAAAACCCTCAGCAGTTAGGTAATGATTTGAGATGTAACACCTTGGCCAGCTTGACACTCCCACGGCTTTGCACAGCTGAGGGAAACAGACTGAAGTTGCAGTAAAAAATGATATGTTATTGTTGCCTTTCTGTCAGCAAACAGGTCTTGAACCTTGGAATTTTTTACGTTCCTGGCTTGTCTTTCACCCTTCACAATCTAGATTTATTAACCTGGCACACTGCAAAGTTTGTATTTCTAATCTGTGTAATCTTTGGGAAGAACATGTGTTGACAGGTAGAGAAACTATTAAGCCCAGTTGGCCAAGTATCCATTTATTTTATCATAGTTTCATAGGAAAACAAGGCTTACACGGTTATGCTCTGTGGGTGGCTACATGTATGTAGCATACACATATCAAAGCTATCTGTCCATTTGTTCCTCACACCTACAGAACATCTTTTGCATTAGTTTCCTGATTCTAACCAAATTTGACCAAATGGAAAAATTTACAGATTATTAAATTCCTGTAGGATTTTGTGAAAGTAGGTAGGAGGGTTAAAGGTGGGTATCAATTCCCTTCCAAGCATGGGAAAAACTGCACTGTGAATCAAGCCTTTATGAGACACAAAAGACTCCATGCTCAGGAGAAATACTTTATGAATGCTCAACCTTGGAAAAGTTCCAATAATAGGTTATATCTTCTTAAACTCTGCTGTTCATAAGAAAACTCTTTTCCTTTCTCTTGGAGCTCAGGGACCCACTTTGTGTTAGAATTAAGCAAAACTGTATGTCTTAAGTATTTGACTTAAGTATTCTGCTCTCACATCATGTAGATACGTCTCTCTTGAGTTCTTCTAAATTCTTGCTATTTGTTACTCCGAGTGATCAATCACAATATATCTAATACTTATACAAAATCTTAACTTCCACATCTGGCTGCTTGCCTGTGCACCTGACGATTTCTCTGGAGAAATCGTATAAATTAAAGACAGAAAATAAAGGGTATAGTAGAAGTAAAAGCATCACAAATATACTTAAAATACTTATAGTTCAGAGGAAAAAAATGTATGGTCTTTACTCTTGGGGTTTAGCTGAGGATTTATTTAAAGAGCCAGAAGAGAGCTGACAATAGCGTGAAAGGAACAGTAAAAAAAGAATCACAATTGTACAGTATGAACAGAGAAGTAAAAAAGAATAAAACCCTCTGCCAAACTCATGAGTTTTTGTACCTCAGGAGAATGCTGTGGCCATATCCATGCCCCCAGGCTTGGTCATTAGCAAACTTTTTACTTGTGAAAACTGCATAAGATTGTATCGTGGCTATGGTAAAGTGCAAGGCACAGAGCAAGGGAAGGAAGACTCAGATCAGCTAGAAAGCACTCATGGTGCTCTGTGTGCTACTAATTTTTTACAAATATCTGAACTGTCATTACTGAAAACTTTCTTCTGTCAGGGAATTTCTGTATCTCTGAGTTCTCCCACCACTTTTTGTACTTTTGTTAGAGAAAGGAAAGAAAGATCAAATAAACAAGCAGCTCTATCTATGAAATTTTATTTGCACTGGTGTTAATTGGGCAGGGATTTGGGTTTTTGCTCACCGGTTGTAACTCTCACTGTCTCATGTGGTTTTGCTTTTCTTATTTTTCTTATTAAGCTCTTTTTTTTACTGGAACCCAGACACTGGGAATGTTGAACTGCCTCTTATGTATGAGCTGTATGCAATGAACTCAGAACTGATCTTTTAATGTTTCCTATAGAATTAAAAGCTATTGCAAAAGAATATATATTATATATATATATATATTTATATTTTAATACATGTACCCATCCTGTAGAAGTCTTTTTCTGCAAACACACTATTCTGTAAAATCTCTCTCTCTCCCACCTCTCTATGGCCCCTATCCCAGGTATATCTATGTCTTTCTATATCTATCTATCTATCTATATATCTACATTTTGTTAAACTCTTCATCAAATGTAGAATCATCCTGGAATCAGAAGACAAAAAACAAGAAACATGATGGACACTTTTCACAGACAATTGTTTATTTATTTAGAGATAAATTGTCCTTTTATTACCTTCTCAAGAATGCTTCTTGGTCCCAAAAGTAGACTGGAACAGAATGTCACTCACAGGCACATGCCTGATTTATTTATGTTGTTGAATAAGGAGTGCTCTGCTATGGTGCCAGTGAAATACCTTCCACAGGAATTGTGCTTCCAGTTGCAGGAATGAAGCAGGGAGCACAGTTCCCTATTTTGCATGGTCTTGTCCTCGTACGAAAAAGAGAACTGCTTATTCCTATAAAGCAGTGCCAAGTCTAGAAATAGCTGGGACTAGGAAGCAAAAGAAAGCTTTGCTTCCTGCATTCAGGCAGTGAACCACTGCACGGCCCATATTTGTTTATTTAACAGTCTTACCTTTACATGATTAGTTTTTGTTCTTTTATCTGCAGTAATATTATTTTGGTTTATTAATTAAATCAGCAGATATCAGTTTAAGATGACAGAAAATTTGCTTTCAGAAAAGTTGTTCTTTCCCCTCTCAGTTTTGGAGAACTTATCTTCAAAACTCAGCCTTACCTGTCATATTCAGGATAACACTATTGTGCCCTTTGTCTGAGATTCTGATAAGCATTTGTTGCCTGGTTGAACACAAAGACAGAACTCTTCTACAGCCCCTAATGGTATTCTGGTATCTATTTTTGTGATGCCTTTGATTTCCATGTGAATCTCAGCTTGTGATGAGCTATGTGCCTTCTCACAGCCTGTGCCCAACCCATGGGAACATGATATTGGACACCAGTGTGATACCAAGACTCAGTAATTTGAATATATTTCTGTTGCTGTTCCAATCCCTTTTGTCCAATCAGTATCTAGTAATGTGTAGATTGTGAAAATTCCAGTTGTTAAAGTGATACAGACTATCAAGATTGGTTTTATGCTCAAAACCCAACATATATAAATATTCCTGGGTGTATTAGTTGGATGTACACTACTGTTACTGTTTATTGGAAACGGTTTGTGTAGATACAGAGCTTTACAACTCCTCTTTCTACCAGAACAGGTGCTGACAAGGAACGTTGAGCTTTTTTGAGAGATAACAATGTTGGGATTTGTTCAGCTTCCAACTGGAGAAGGTCTGTTTGCTCACAGGATTCATTCCAGAGATGTCTGCACAAACAGCAGCCCTGTTCGGAAATCTGTCAATCCGCAGGCATTTATAGAAATGCCTTGTTTCCCTTACAGACTGTGACTGGAGTGGAACAGAGTAACTAATCCATCAATCCAGTTTGAACTTTGATGTTGGGCACCACTGTCAGGCTCCATGGAAAATGTGTCTTCAGCTATGGGAAAGAAATGAATCATCCTAACACCTTCTCAGCTGTGGAAAAAATAGTAACAATCTGAGGTTTGAACAAAATATTTTCCATCAGAAAGCTGAGAGTCTTGCAAGAAACAGGAACTCTCAGATTTACCAAATCCTGTTGTTAATACTGAATACACACACACACACATGTGCATGCACATGTACAAAGAGCTTGTAGGCAGTGGATACCCTACTCTTATAAATCAAGACTTCTGAACTATCAGCTGGGTGTGACCTGGTGTCTGGCTGTGGGTTTGAGATTGTGGGGAAAAATATCTGGCATATCTGATTAGAAACTTGCTGTAGTTTGCAAAGTGAATTTCAACTATTCCTTCTAGAAACAATCACTTCACAAGGCACAGTCTTCCTTTAACATGTAAAATTTCATGGTGTAAAATATTCTGACTTTGAGACTACTTATCAAACACGCCTTGAGAGTTTTGTTATTGAAAGTGCACAGACTTTATGCTTATATAACTCAGTAATTGCAAGTACCTAAATGACCTGGAAGACTGCCTCATTTTAGGAAGGAATTTAACTTCCGGATTGTCCAACTTGCTCCCAGATTTAAAGATTTCAGATGCTTTAGAATTGCACACTGATTATAACTGTGATTTATTTTAACTTTGTTTGACAATTCATGTAGAGATGAGTAAAAAAAGGTATTTGTCCTTCCAGATGTCCTATTCTGTCCCAGATCAAGTTGCTTCAAATGCCACATCTGCTCACTCCTCTCCCAGCAGCAGTTCCTTCCCCAGACCTCTGAGGTCTTCCTTGCTCCGTGTCCTGGCTTCCCTTCAGAATCTGTCCGAGGCCCTTCCTGTCAGTGTCATTTAAACATCAAGTTTGTCCTAGCAGAAGCTTTGCTGCTCCTGGGGTATATTTTTCATTCACCAGGGTAGGTGAAGTAAGCTCATGGTGGGAAAGAAAGTGCAGCCTGCCTGTGGTGGCTCCTCATCTCGCCAGCGAGAGCAGCAGGTGCCAGTGAAGGGGTGAGGAAAGAGGTTTGTTTCTCATTTGGAGACAACTCTGAATCACAAGAGGGAGGGGTTTTCCTCCAGCACACCAGAGCTGCTTGTTTCTCCCGGAGACAAGGTTTAGCTCCCATCAAACTCTTTTTATATTCCCACTTGACTCATAAAAAGTTAATAGTGGTCAGCCTTTCAAGTGAAGGATTTGGGTGTTTTGAAAAATGTTATATTAATATTTCCCAGCTGAAATAAGGAGTTATTTGTGTTGAATATTTCCCTTTTTCTAAGGCTTAGGAAAGGTTTTGAATTGACAGTCTTTTACTGACCTAGTAATACATGCCCACAGATGGACAGTTTGATTTGACAGCTCAAATACTGTGGACAGTGAAGGGATGATAGTAAGACTGAGGTGATAGGTGGGGTTATTCTTGAAGCCAAAAGCAGAGCAGGGCATGTCTCCTCCCAGAAAGCATATTCATTCAGAGAGCAGGTCCAAGGAGATCTCTGTCGAGCCTTTGCTGCTGTGCTGTGCACTCACACCCTGCTTTAACACCTGTGTGAGCCAGTGCTTCATTAAAATCAACAAGATTTGCAAGAGGTCTTTTTTGGCTCGGATTTGTGTAAACCCAGCAATAACATTAGTGCTAATATTGAGACTTAAATAGTCAGTCTTACAACAATCAAACATGGATTAACTATACTTAGCTCTGCAGGAACATTTAGATCTATAGATCAAAATGAGATACCTGAGAATAAATCTGTTGTAACTTTTATTTTGATCCCAGAAAGATCTTGGAATGAATGGGAAGCTTATTCTTATTTCTGCATAGTACAGAATAATTGATTTTTCTATGGGTGATAATTGGAAAGGGTCTTAGCAGTAGTCTTAAAGGTCACAGACCAATAGTAATATCTTAGAGAAAATCAAGTTGATGTTTGATGAGTTAATTCCTTTCTACTTTAAAGGATATATTTAATAACATACAATGTTCCTTAACATTTAGCAAGTACATGTTTTGATTCCATTTATTTGGGTTTATAGTTAAACATTTCCATTTACACATACTGCTTTAAACACAGCAGGATGGAAGCACTATTCATTTTATCCATCTTAAGTTTTTGCATTTATTTTTGTCTTTTCCCACTGTGCTTAGATCCTCAGAAACATTAACATTTTTGATCCTATAATATAAATGAATCACCTCAGCATTGTATTGTAAGTCAGTATTTCTCTCCCCCATCTCCACAGTACCTTGGCTTCCTCCCCACCCAATTAGGTTAACTCACACCCCCAGCATTGCACAGATTTTATCAGTGATGTTTAAATACGCTACTGTTACTGAGGGGTTAAGCAGGTAGGATGATTGCACTAATAAAAATTGATAAGTAGTCAGGTTATCCTTCCTAATTTATTGCCATGGCAACAGACAGCACATGTGGCTTGTTGCTGAAGAACAGAATGCTAATAATCAAATGTGTCTTACCCAAATGAATATATAACACATCTTACTAATACAGTGCCTTGACATTGTATACAGTACTGAACAACAGCATGCATTAATTCTGTATCTAAGTTACTTGATGCTTATGCTCTGGAGAACAGGAAAAATGAAAAAGCACGTCCGCTACACCAAAGCTCTTCATTACAGTAATGTATTTTAAATAGTATATACAGTGAAAGATCCAATTCTCCAACACTTATCTTGTTTATTTCAGTAGGTGGTTGGTATACTAGGAAAATGAAGTAATGCATAGTCATTGTGAGATGGCGTAAAAATAACCAATACAGCATAGGAGTTCAATTAAGCAATAATCTCAGGGAAAAAATGGTCATTACTAGCAGTTAATGGTTGGTTTGTTAGTTAATGGCCCAAGGCAAAGCTGAGAGCAGTTAAGCCTCTAACAAACTGGTTGTGAATTATGGCGACAATGGTTTTGCTGGGGATTTTCCCCCAGTTATCATAGTTTATGATAGAAATAATGTATTTTTAAAGAGAGTCGTTTTTACACAGGATGTTAATTGGAAATGTGGTGTTTCAAGGAAATAAAAAATTTTCTACTGAACAGGAACAAAACTATGCACTTTTAGATATATATGTAATATAGATGTTATAATGTATATTCTATATGTATTTCATATTAGAGATAAAAACTATGCTATACACATATATAATGTATTAGAGACTAAATATGAGAGTAATCGTCAATTTGGAAATTTCTGTATCACTGAAAATCCACAGAGTATATCTGTGTGTTCATACACATGTATACATAGGGCCATGTATGTATGGACATCCTCTGTATGTACTTTATGCACACACAGAGGCACACACAACTTTAGCCTTTTTACCAATGTCCTCTCTACATACTTCAGTCAACTGATAAGGAGAAGAAAGGAGGCGAGAAAAATCTTACAAAATTGGCAAATCAGGTCATCCCACTCATCCCAGTGTTTTACAAACATAAAGCCTCTTCTTCACCTGAAACCATCAACATCATCATCATTTCTTAGCCTGAGATGTTGTACCACACTCTTTTGTTTTGCACATAATCTCAGAATTAATTTCTTTACCAAGTCTTTCTTTCTCTTAAGGGCCACAGGATTTGCTATAACCAGAACAAGCTATGGACTCAGGAGGCTTGAAACAGTTATGCTGAGGAATATAATGTTGTGTCTATTTTAACCTAAAGCTTTGTTACATTGAAATGGATATTTTGCTCGTGGAAATTGTTCGGATACAAGTGCAGCCTACTTCCAGAAATCAAAAGGGTGATGGGGTTTTAATCAGATTCCTGGAGATTTAAAAGTATCTTGATAAACTGAAATGGTTGGTGAAAATTGCCAGGATGTTACACTAAAATAGCTTCACAATGAATCTGAGGTGAGGCAATTTCAGATAAGACAGGAAACCATAAAACTGCCATGAACATAAAGCAAACTATATTTAGAGTATGAGTACCATATATTCATTCTGAAAATTTTCATGAGTACAGTTCAGTGTCAGATCATTTATTTAGATGCTGATGTAGGTAGGGTGCTAATTCTAGGAATGGTGAATTTAGACTAGATTGCACTCTGATGCTAGCTATTTTTGTACTTGTAATTTTAAGTTGGATATGAAAAAAAAGAGAAAAAAGAACACCTTCTTCCAAGGATTTCTCAAGGGTGAAAGTTTCCCATAAGATCCCCAGAGGATGGAAATTTATATAGGAACTTCAAAACTATTTTTTTACTTTTCAAAACTGTACTTAAATGTGTATAACTATTTATATAAAAGGTCTTAATTTTTGATAAAATTCAGGAAATTATTGGGCAACCTTCAAATATGTCTATACACTGTGTCAGCTCTGCCTTCATTTTCCAGCTTTTTTTTTCCACAGGACTCTTAGCAGCATAAAACAGAACAAAAACCTGCCACACTGCATAGTCTCTTTGTAGCCTAGGCTCATTTCTGAAAACTGGCAATATTCTGTCCTTCCAGTGACAAGCTGTCCAGCAGTTTGCAGCTTGTACTTTAGGATACTTTTCTTCCTTTCTTATAAGGTACTTGAGACCCACCAGTGAGAGCTGCTTCTCTGAACAGGTGTTACTGGGATTGCAAAGGAAGTTGCTATTGTGTAGGATCTCTTTCAAGTCTGAAAAACAAGTAATTGAACTATGAGACAGTGGGAGGGTGGCGGAGGTGGGAGGAAAGACTCCTTTTTTTAAGCTACTGAATACTGTTATAAATACTTGTAGCAAGGAAAGAGTTCAAAGCTCCTCAGAGATACCAAACAAGTTCTGTAGATCAAGTTCAACTTGATCTACCATGGAGAAAAAGACAGGACCACTGGGCTGAATCACAAAGCCAGGCAGGCACACTTAAAGGAACAGATCAAGAAGACACTATTTCTAACATTTCCTATAAGAACAAACTGCACCACTATGTATTCATGTTACATGAGGCCTTACATTGGGCTCAAAATGTCAAAAACTACAATAGTTTAACTACTTGAAAATGTTAAAGGAAATATTGCCTGCAAGCCCAGAGGCCTATTATCTTTGACAACTGTCTGTACCAAAATATCTCCTCACCCAGTTGTAGTCTAGTTCTTCATCTTTTTAAAACCATTGAGGTTAGGTCTGACCCACTGATAATACTTCTATCTTTTTTTTTTTCTTTTAGAAGAGCATTACCAATTCTAGTATGATCACTGAACACAGATTTAGTTTTGGCATCTATGGACTAAAAGACAGAAAATATTTAGTTGTAGTGACATGACAGATGACTCATGCAGAAGGGTCTACAAAATATGATCTAAAAGAACAGCGCCTTCCTCAGCAGTGCATCCTAGGGAAGATATCCATCCACCTTCAGAGTGGTTTTGATGTAGGAAACTGATAATGTGAAATCTACAGATTGAGATGTCTTATGGTTTTCTGACATTGGACTTCCAAATCATCACAGTAAAGAGCTGCAATTATAAAATGGCTGTTAGCTACCTCAGGGCTGTCTATATCAACAAGACAGGGTGAGACTGGAATGTTTTACCAGCTGTTAGTAAGTTTTATAAATCCCTGATTCATTTACCTTTCTTTAAAAATAGCAAGGTGGCCCTTTCTCAGAAAATGGATATCAGATAAAAGAAATTTAGATTATGTGGATTGAACTGCACCAAGTCTAAAATGAACTTCAGAGTTAAGTGGACACTTAAGTGGCTTTTGGAGTGAGGAACTTTGAGTCAGTGATACATTCTGTTTTCAGTGTTACTTAGACATCAGGGACTAAATCCGTGAGGGATGGAGGCATTACAAGGATGAGTACCTAAAATAGCACCCGACTCTGCAAGTTCTCCACAATGCACGGGAAGAGCTCAGTATTTAAAAAGGGAACGCAGAAAGCCAAAAAAATAAGGTGACCACTACTGAACTCAGCCAGCAGGAAAGAAGAACTTGGGGCATTGAAATAAGTCGTATATAAGACTGCAGATGGAAAAGGGATCCTCCAACTGTAAATGAGTGTGTAGAACCTCTCCTGATATAAGGAAAGTAAGCCAGAATCATCGGGGTTCTTTTTTCGTGTAAAATAACATACAAGAAAATCTAAGCCTGTCAAGAGTGTTCTTGTAAGATGTTAAAAGACCCAGGTTTGGTCACCTCTTTGAAACTGGCTTCTTTACCTGTGAAGCTAAATGGTCATATTAATGATTTCATTATACTGTCTGCTAGATATCAGATCTCAGGGGCTAAACTAGTATGAGTGAGATCTTTCACAATCCAGATGAACACTCTAACCATTGAATTATTGACTAGAAACAGACAGTGAATTTCATAATTTTCTTAGTTCTCCTCTGTGTAAGGCTGAAAACCTCAAAAACAACAACCAGTTCTGACTTTGCTGTAAAAATGGAAATGGAAGACATCTCGGTAACAACATCCCCAGAAACTTGGATTTCAAGAACTTTTATGGATTTAAACACCTAATGTATAATTTTGAGAACTGAGCCCTATTCTCTACACAGCCCCAGGGCCTTGCTATACAAGGATAAAATAAAAAGGCAGTCCTACACCCTGACTTGATACATGTGGTGCTCTATGTAGATCTATTTTTCTGTATATAAAATGATAGCTAGAGATATTTTTTTTCAACATTCAAGCACTAAATAGATGACTTCTCATTTTCAGACACACTGAGCAATTACAAAAAATAGCTAAAATCACTGAGCAATGAGTGCACAGGACCACTGAAAAATCACTCCCTTAGTGTTTGCAAAGCACTTTCATGGCTAAAGATGCTGCATAAGTGTTCAGTATTATTAGTGCTATGTGTACATTATGTGTACATTATGCCTCAGTTGTTTCAGATCGTGTCCAATGAGGATTTTTCAAATAATTCCCCTCTGTGTCTGGAGAGGAAATTAAATCCAAAAGTCTTCTGTACATCTGAAAGTATTTTGTGTTAGAGTTTGAGAGAAGCTAGAGTCAGACATGAGGACAGGGTGGGGAGGGGGGAGCTGTATTTGTCAGGAGACAGCAGCCTTAGGCAGTGAACTGTTTGTTCAAGCAGCAGTGAGAAATAGGAGCACAGAGTGAGAGTCATATGTACAGAAAGTATCAAAATAGGGGCAAGAGACAGAAACAGAGACAGAAACATGATTCTGTAAATGAGCAGGGATGGGTAATAAAGAGGAAGCTGAGGAAAAAGAATAGTGGAGGATGGGAGGGGAATAGGGCCTTTCAATGGGGAGCAGGGTAGGTGCTGAGGAGAAACAAAGCAATCAGAAATCATTACAGAACTGACTGCATGACCTTAATTTTGCCCTCTTGTGCATGCACACTACAAGTCTATCTTTCATTATGTAATCTCATGCTATTTTTTCCCCAGAATGGGCTGTGTCTCAGGGAGGACTCAGAGCTATGTGGCAGAGGAGACAGCTGCTGTGCAGCATGGGCTGCGGGGAGTGATGCCATTCTTGGGAGTGCGGCTGGACAGAGAGCTGTTCCTAAGCTACCAAAATCTCTCTTAAAAGAAGTAAAACAATACCTTTTAAACATAATCTTGGCAGTGTCAGCAATGAGAACTTCAGACTAAAATCTCTGCATTCTTTCTCAGAATACACTTCTTGGGGATGTAAGTGCTATGGGGTAAAGACCTCAGGCATCTTAATAGAGTAAAAAGCATTTTAATCCCAGACTGCTCTGAAATTCACAGATAAGGGAAATTCAGGGATTGATACTCAGAGCTGGGTTTCAGTATACTTCAGAGTGCAACAACGTGATACCCAATGTCACACATCAGCAGAAGGGGATAGATGTGAATATTGAATAGCTATCCAGTCAGGATATATAATCTCCATATACCATACAAACTTGTTGTCAGATTTATTTTAAATGCTTTATGAAATATAGATAAACAGTGATTCTGGGTATAGCTTGGAGAAATGGGGAGAGAACGGCAATGCAACTTTTCCCTTCTCATGTTGACCTGCTTTGTATCAGGTGATTTCTTGCCTCAAGTTTTTCATAATCACCCTCATTTCCTTCTCTCAGTTCACATGCCTTTCTGCCTTACTAAGATCCCTCTTTTTCCAAACTATAGTAGAGAACTTCCAACTTTCTTCCCATTGCCCAGAGGTACAATATCGTCACAAGAGAGACATATTCTCAATCCTTCTGTTCAAGGAAAGGCAGCTCTTGAGTTTTGAGCTTCCAGAATTGGAAGGAAAGCTCTGTTTCACCCCTAGATTCACTCTAGATTGCAAGATACATAGTTTGGATGGAACTGGCAAATAATTATTTGCCAGCCAATTATTTGCCAGAAAATGGTTGAAATAATAATATGAGAAAAAATGTAGCTTCTTGAAGGCACCTGCAATTCCTAAAATTTAACAAATTCTTAATTAATTTCAAAAATGTCTTATAGCAGGAAGATGGTGATATCTATTCCACTATAATTACAAAGTTGCATAGCAATGAGCAGATGTAAACACACTGATGAACACGATATAAGCATCTATACTATATAGGCAAACAGAAAAAGATGCACTGAGTGCAGAAGTTAACAGCTAGTTTCTCTCAGAAGATCAGCAGATATTATTAGCCAAGATTTTTGAGAGGTTTTGACAATCTTTTACAATAAAAATTTTTAAACTAGGAAAAACATCTCATTCACCTTTTGAAGATGTAGTATATTTAAGACTAACATGCAATTAATACATGCATTGATTTTGTGGTAGGAATTGAATCCTTCAAAACCAAAGCTGTGAGATGGGACAGAGGACAAGTGATTTAACAGGAGGATGAAAATAACTGTGGTAAGGGTAAAAATTTGGGGGCAATATTGCTAGATAAGGGGAGAGAAAAAAGGTGATGAATCTTGGAGAACAGCTGGCACAAGGTGGCACTTGCTGGATGAGTTTTGACATTGGCAGACTGAGACTGGCAAATGGGAAGAGAAAGGAAAACAAGTAATGGATGCAGTCCTGGAGAACAGGAGGCCAGGGTTAGAAGCTATGAGGCAGGTAGGCTTATCTGCTGGAAGGAATACACAAGCTGTAAAATACTCCTTTAAAATAACATTAAAGTAGCAAAATAGCACAATGAAAAGATGTAAAATACAGAATAAACCTGTGCAAACACAATTTGTTGTGGAAGTAACTCCCTAGGAGCTCCGCTGAGTGCAGAAGTCCTCCAGGACTGTGAGTGGGAGATCTGGGAAAATCAGTGTTTGAGGGTGGTCACCTAAGCAGCCTGTACTCCTATGTACTCCTTGTGGAACAGTGTATGTATTTCACCTCTTACTTTTACCTCTTAATTTTCTTTGAGTGGAGTCCAATCTCTTGCTCAGGCCATGGGGTTATATACCCGTCTTTCGTACAATCAGAGAAACCCTTCTTTACCCATCTGTAGTGGATGGATGATGTGTGTGTCAGCCTCAGTGCTTAAATTAATCCCGTGCCAATTCCCTGATGCTGTGGTCTATCTTTGTAAGGGAAATCCCTGTTCAATTATCAGCTTCTGCTGGAATCATTCAGTTGATTTCAGCAGAAAAGGAAGAGCATGGCCGGGTGAGAACTTTTTTAGTGGATGCTGAAAAATGTAGAAGCAGCTAATGGTGTTCTGAAGGAGAGGTTTCTCTGCGTACAGCTTTTATTCTGAAGTGGAGAACAGAATATCTTTATCTGGTTTGAGGCAAAGAAAAGGGTGTGTCCCTGCTGCTGTTTGAAGCAACCCTCAGTCCCCATATGCAGGTGTTACAGACAGTGAAAGGTGGCCAAGAGAGTGTCCCCTGGGTATGCAGGAAGCTGGAAAGGCCAACAGTCTTGCTCCAATGGGTTGTATTGATACACTGCATGATACAACCAGGTGAAAAGGCATGAAGAGACCACAGCATTTTGGGCATACAACATTCATGCAGCCACTATTTCGAAGCCTGTATGTGTAGCTCATCTACACCAGGTATTGCCAGGGCTGAAGAAGCAGGATACTATTTGGCTTTAGCAAACTTAGACTCTGCTTTACAATTCATTTTTTTTAAAGAAGAAATTATTGTTATGTTTCACAGAGAAAGCTGAGAATGGTTTTGTGATACAGCATATTGAGAAAGTGGGCTTCAGATTAATTGGAATGGGGAAAAATATGAAGAGAAAAAGTAATCCCAAAGACAAAGTTTTCATGTGAAGAGGTCTCTTGTTTTCAACTTCTGGTTTAATGAATTGATAAATCTATTGTTATTTGTAAGACTCTATAAACAAGAATGAAAAGAGTACCCATCCCACAGACTCAGCCCTACCTACTGTCTAAAATAATAATAAAAAGAAAAAAAAAGAAGAAAAAAATAAAACCTCTAAAGAGAAGAAATGCAAAGCATACCTTGTGCAAAGGTATGCTCAGCAGCTCTGTTGTTTTTTCTTTGATTTTTCTTAGGCAGAATTAATCTTCTGGAATGCAAGTAAATCTTCAAAAGGGGATTTTTCCTTTGGAATGCAAATTACTATAGTGATGCTTCCCATACTGCTGAGGGAATACAGTTGTGTTACTATGCAGTGATCCAACTATTTCCATTTACAGCAATCAAATACTCATAGATTTATCTTCATGACCCCCTGCGAAGCAGATAAACATTGGAATTGGAGTGTTACTACTAGGGACACTGAGGCAAAGATTATAATCCATAACCTTCCAGTCACTGGTGAATGTGTTCAGTTTCTGCTCAAACCTACTCTTGGACAGTTAGTGAACTGCCTACAGCTGTTACAACTTGCTTTTGTGGGGTCAGTAACTACATGAAATACATGTATGGGCATACTTATGTCAGCATAAGCTTGTTCTGAAGATCGAATCTGATAGCTATTTACACTGTTGATCACTGCATCTGCTTGCATGAGCTGATTGGCATTGATCTTCCCTATGGTCAGCAACACTGTGGAGGAACAGAGTCTTAACATGCTTTTAGCCCATCTCTAGACTCATATTTTAGAGTTAGGAATAGCCTTCTTTGTCTGCCTGAAGGTATCCTGAGGTCATCTTTCCCTAGGCATAACATTTTGTGAGATTTTTTGGGTTGGCTCCA
Organism: Ptilonorhynchus violaceus; assembly: GCA_013397565.1. Lineage (NCBI taxonomy): Eukaryota > Metazoa > Chordata > Aves > Passeriformes > Ptilonorhynchidae > Ptilonorhynchus > Ptilonorhynchus violaceus. Next base: position 1,407,356 of record VZRJ01004544.1, read on the forward strand.
CACACCCCAGCAATATGAGTGAGAAGAATAGGGATGCCAAGTTCATGCTCTGGTATATGCTTGAGCTTTCTCTTTATCAGTGAAAACACAGTTTTGTAGTATTGGGACTGAGTCTTAAATTTCCTAAGTCCCAGTATTCTGCCTTTGTTACGTAAATTTATGCCCTTCTTTCCGATGAACTTTTGGAGGGACTGGAGACCATCCCTCTGGCAACACGTTTTCTCTGAGTTTTATTTGTATATGCTAAGGTTTGAGGCACTGCTGTCAGTGTTAAATATCTCCATTTCAAAGTCAGCAGATGCAAGAATATCTGCTGTATCTGTTGTATGAAATTAATGCTATGGAAAGGCTGATTTACGCATCACTTTTGTGCCTGTAGTTTAAATTAAGGAGTGTTTTTCATAATATTTTTTTTTTGTGCAGTGTGAGAGGAAATCAGACTTTGTGGGAAAAGTTTGTTACTCAGAAGAAGTGTCAATCTTCCGGCACTTAAATCTTCTCATATATAGCTAGAAATGAACTGTTGGATCTTTTTCAAGCTAGAAACCTTTCTGACCTTAGAAACAACAGTCTAATAATATTGGCTGCAAATGTAGTTATTGAAATAAATGTTTTGTTAAACCTGTAAGTGGGAGAAAAGTTCATGTTTTATTGATCTGTTGTTCACTCTGTTTTGAACTTAGTGGTTTGGTACTAACCCTTTCTGCAGATATTGATTATTTAGTAGAACAAGGAGCAAAAAAGTTGTGAGGGTGGAGGGAGTCTGACAGGCAGGGCTGTTTAAATTTTTTAAAATACCCACTGAGAAAGTCTGAGAGGCATTATTCAATGGAAAGATCAAGGCATATTTACATGGACATACATATGATTGTGACTCATTTGAGACATTAACATAGTGTGAGTGAGAATTTGTTAGAAAGGGAAGACCAAATGGCAGTAGAGATATAAACTGGAAGTAGAAATCTCTTTTAGTCTACAGACAGGTATGCTAACTATTTTAAGATATGCTAGGTACTACTTAAAGGCAGCCAATATTTAAAGATCATTAGCAACATGTACCAAGGTTTTTCCCCTCTTTTTTCATCTGTCCTGTCTTTAATTGTGCAGCCAAGTTGCTGATTTTTCATGGCTAACCCTCAGATTTTCATAATGTTCTTACATGAGAAGTATTGATTTCCTTATTTATCATCTGATTTTATTAATATGCAGAGTAAGTCAACATAGAATGAATCTAGAAGGCAATGCTACAAGATGCCACTAGGCTCAGTGGGATTCAAAGAGTGATTATCCATTTAAATACATAATGAGAACTTCTGTGGTTTCACTTCTCATAAGAATGATCCTATGATCACACTTTCTTTTCCTTAAAAGATAAGACATGATCCCTAAGTTTCAAAGAGACCTGGTTTGCATTGTGAAGATATTTGTCCTATGGGGACATTAATCCTTCTCTTGATTTCTCACCTTTTTTGTTGAAAGACCAGAGATTAAATACTGAATTTACTGGTGATAACCAGTGTGATATGGAAATGAAGATTCGGGTATTGCTGTCATATTACTGTGCGTGCTCTTTTTGGGACTCTGGTTTGGATTCTTTGTTTTGCCTTTGTTCCTGCAGGTATTGTTTCTGACAAGATTTCCTAGTGGTGTGTATTGAATCTTAATGTTATCAGTGCAATCCTGTAACTCCAAACTCAATACTCCAGATTGTACTAATTTTTAGAGCTGACTCATTTGCGCCGATCTTTTACAGGTTACATTGCAATACTTCCTGAAAAAGATCAGCTCCTACATATACCATGGCATCAGGGAAAAACAGTGTGCAGTACTCAATATGGAGACCCAGTGGTAAAATCCAAGATTTCCCGCTTTTGTAGGGTCTGATTTTCCATGGCTCTTTGTTGGTATAGATGAGGATTTAGTGGGAGATAAGGCACCACATTTGAACTCAGATTAATCATACTCTGGAAAAGCTTATTCAGAAAATAATAATGTAGCTATATGAATTATGTTATGGAAAATAGTAGTACATAAATCAATAATAAATTTAGAAGGAAAGGTCTCTTGTCAGTGTAAAAGTATAATAACCTATATTTTACTTTTTCATTTTTGTCTTTTTTTTCTTGACATGGTTTTTGCTATACCCCACATGCTGCTTCCATCCATGTAGTTGGGTGTACAATAAACTGATTGCTATCATTCCTTTATTTGATGGCACTAGAGAAGTCAGAGTTCCCAGCTGTACTTTTTCACTTAGATAAACACATATCCATCTTGCTCTTTTATGAAATATGTGCTGCAGTTTCCCTTGCCTCTTTACCAATGAGGGTTTCTTTCGCTATATTTTCTTTTTTCTGTCATTTCTAGAACAGAAACCCCTCCCTAAATAATATCTCTAGAGCTACTATGAAATCACCTGAAAAAAGAAATGTTATCGTGTCCCTGCTGGTTTTTGTCACTCTAGACACAGGTGAGCTGCATTATGCCAGGGAAGAGTATTGTAAAGAACTACCAGCAGAGGATATCCCTTCCAGAATTTCCAGGCTGGGGTGCATAATGCAGCTGATCCACACCTTTCTTTCTGCTTTGCACTCAGGAGAGTGGTTTGTGGAAGAATGGGACTGTAGCATTCCCCACAGCTGTGTGTGCATCCTTGCATCTTTTCTCCTCCTGCTTATTTAGGGAGCGAGCTGAACCTATGAATTGCCTCACTGGCTTGTTCGTGACTACCTAGAACAGACAAGCTTCATGTGGTCATATGCTGATGAGGAAGGAATGGTTGTGAAGCTAATGCTGAATTAAACAAATTCCAGTAATTGAAAATCAATATTTTTCTCAAGCTGCCATCTGCAGGTGTTTAGCTGCAGACCGCTGATGCACTAGCTGAGCCTTACGCATGAGATGCTGAGACACTGCTGGGAATTAATTGGTGAATTAATTAGAATAAAAAATGAGCAAACAGAATGAGGTTCAGGAAACAGGTCTGTCTGTGTGGATATTTTCACCATAGGAGTCTCCCTTTACCCTGCTGGGCTCATGGTGTCAATCTATAACCCCTGGGTAAGAAAGTTCAGAGCAGACAGTCCTCTGAAATAGCTGTCAGCACTTTATATAAACATCGAAGACTGTCATAACCTAATCCTTTGCTTGTATAGCATGATTCCCTTTCAGGCATACTGAATAAAGTTAACAGTCACTTACATGAGGGAAGTAGATTTTTCCATAAAGCATAAACACCTTTATATTCAGTTCTTAGATTCCCTTGCAGCTGGTCTACATTTCTTTGTAGAAGACAAAAGTAAAAATGTATTTATCATTTTGCCAGATACTTCTGAAAATGATAGCATTACAACTGTAGGTGTGCAGATGCCAATTATGTCTTTTGTAGGCTAGATAAAGAAATAGTGTGATAATTGTAAATATTTATTACAGCTAAATTCTATATTTCTTTACCAAGTTACTCATTCAGACTAACAGGCATCTTCAGAGTTTTGGGAAAAGAGGCCTTCTTTTTTTCCTATTTCATATCATTTACATGGTTCATCTGTTTCATTTCCTTTTCCAGCATCTGCTTGTCACTTACACTTACCGGTCCCTGAGCTACATTTCTGACTGCTGTCTGCAGGATTCAGTAAGGCTCTGTTGCAGCCTTCAAGGTCATGCTCTGCTCTGCCTCTTCCAGGATGTGCCTCATACCCTATAAACAGGGAGAAATCAGCAGGCTGAGGTAAAGCTGGCACCAAGGATCTGCTTGCAATAGGTGAAAAAGGTTTACAATGCCCCAATAGCTGAAACAACTTGAGCTTCTAATATTCATGTAAACAGGAGAAAAACAATATCTGGAGGTATTTTAAATGCTGTTTGTAACCAAATGACTGCAAGATGCAGATTGGGACCATAAACTGAATGAGGAGAAGGGGCTACTATAATACTGCAGCAATAAACACATAATAATGCACCTCAACACAGCACTGTCAAAGATTTTAGAAAGGCAGAAAGAAATGAAGGAGTAGGGAAGATGAGAATATAAAAGATTATTTGGCAAAATGAAGAAAATTCTCAGTAATATTTCCAAAGATCACTTTGCCCTCATCCCTGAAAAAAAGTCTCTTAGCTGCCAAGAAAATCTTTTCTTGGAGAGCAGACTTTAGTTACCTCACATCCAAAATCGAAGAGAGAAGAAAGAGCTGCTACAGAGAAAGAGGGAAAAATAAACTAACCCAGGGGATTATTTCCAGGCAAAGAGTGTCTTCAAGCACGTAAATCATCCAGTCTTCCTTGGCTGTATTAGTAAGCACACACATACACTTCTGGAGCCTGCCACTGCTTCAAACTCCTGCAGAGGGAATATCAGACATGTCAAGAAGACATGTATAGAGTAGGAACTTGGAAAAGAAACATTTTACTCTCTTTCTGAATTGATTCATAAAGATGGTAAAATTAGATCCTCAAAATCCTGTGCTTGACTCGGTGTTGGCTATCTCTCATATTTGGAGGGAGTCTGAGTCTGATAGGCATCTATTTGCTGAAGACCCCAGACATCTCGATGATGTATACATCATGCATGTACCTGACTATAGCAACCTCTGTGACTGCTGTGCAACGGCATGGAGTCTGCAGGTGTTGTCTCCAGCTCAGCTGCAAGCATTGCTTAGAGGAATCAGAGGCTCGGACATCTAACATCCCATTTGAGCATGGTCCATGCTAATCAATGAGGCAAGACTTTGTGAATAACCATCAAGAATTCTAGGAAAGAGAGAAAATATCTGAATTTGTGCTGAACTGATAGCGCAGAAACATCCTGGCTGGACCAGGGCAGTTTTCTGCACAGCCATAGCCCAACACTGGCTGATTGTGCCTCTGCTACATCAACCAGTTATTGTGGTTTTATTTGACTCTACCGTGTTTGACTAATTCTTTTCATTAGACTTTGCTTCTGTGTAATGGGGTTTTGTCATAGGGGCTCATTGACAAAAAATTCTCTTCCCCCTGCCCAAAAAACTTCTGATACTATCTCGCTGCTAGACTGCACCAAAATTTTATCTTCAACCGTCGTATTGTAGTTATCTTGAAGCTGACAACAGCAGTTTACATGTAGTGTTGTTTAAGAAAGACCAATTTCTGTTTTAACTTTATAAATTACTGCATATTTTGCTTAAGAAGTCTGTTGTCTTCCTGACTGTGCCTTTAATATTCTCACATTGGATTCCTCCATAACACAATACATTTTGATTTGCTAGTAACGTGGTCAATGCAGCAGACATTACCTTGCCTGAATTATTTTCTGGTCTGGACAGTGCAGGCAATGCTCCATTACACAGCCTCCTAAATAGAGTGGACCAGTAACAATATGAAAATGCTGGTTTTGGCTTCCATCTGACCTATCTTCACAGTCTTCAAGAGGGTTTTCTCTGTCATAGTGACAACACAGGCATTGACATAATTACACTTCAAACACAGAATTGAAAATAACAATTTAAGAGGTATTCCTATAATGCATTTCATATTTGAATCAATAGCCACTTTGATTTCTGACAAGAGCAAATATTTCACTTCCAAACACACCACAGAGATGAAATTTTTAGTACTTATTATTCTGTTCTTTCTCTTTGTCCCTTGTCAGCCTTATTAAAAAAAGAAGAGACGCCATCAGCCCTTTTCTATGACCCTTCTTCTCATCAGTCATCTAAATCACACTATATTTTGCTTTTTTTAGAAAAACAGATGGGTGAAGAGATAGAAGCAATCTCAGAGGAAGCTGTTTCAGTGAGACTGGGAAGTGGGATGTGATGCTAGACGAACCAAAAGCAAAGCGAAACACATGAAAACTCCAGCAATTGCAAAACAACTGCTGGGGGTTGTATGCAAAGGAAACTCAGGAAAAGCACAAAAAATTTAAGATCGAATTAGTTGCAGTGTTAAGTCTGCTTGTCTAAATTTCCAATCTAGTAACCTAGTTTATATGACAGTGTCTGTCTGTAAAACAGACTTTCACAATGTGCTAAGTGACAAAAAACAACCTGGTAAAACATGAGCCTGCCAGTTGTACCCTATAAAATGATTAAATAAAAATGACATTATAGGGTTCTATATTCATTTTCCTACTGATTTCCAGCTCAAATTTGTTCTGCTTTCCAACTGAGAAAAAAAAAAAAGAGTTGTTATTCTGCCCTCCACCTCCCAGTAACCAGTCCTATAAGCACTCCCTAGAACTGGGAATTAAGCCAGGATTTTGTTTTGGTTTTGATTTTAGATATTGCATTCAAGAGCGTTAGTAATGCAGGTGCTGCTGGCCAGATTAGGTCTGTCGGGACACCTGTACAGTCCCTCATATTTTCATTATGCTCTTAGTAACACCTCTCTGAAGGTTCTGAAGGTTTCACCATGTAGGGAGGGTATAATCAGAAGACTGTGGGTTTGCATGAATGTAGCCAGTGATTTCAGGCAGTGTGTTCATGCGTTGTAAAATATAAGATAAAATGAACCAACCCTGACCACTAGATTCAGGGTTTGTTTGTAAAGGAAAAAGTAATGGAAATCTATTTACCTTGGAATGGTAATGCATCAGAGCCAAAAATAAAGAAACTTTATCTTCCTTTTTATCACCTGTATTTGTAAGGCAGAAACACAGATTGTAAGAATCCTAAGAGGATATTTCTTGGGATCAGTATTTGATGCATGTAGTCTTTTTTTATTCTACAAAAAACCTGATTCTTTTATTCCTAGATGTTAACTTATGAGTGTTCTTAGAATAATCTATAGACTATCTATACAAGCTATTGTAATATTTTCTAATTTTCTGTCTAGAAGTGCTCCATCTTTTAACAAATTTTGAAAATCTGCACTCAGCCTCACTAGATCCATTTGTTTGTGGCTGTGGTCAGACTTCTATAGGTCTGGTCTCTGGATGCTTATTTCAAACACCTAAAGATCTTGTCCTATGTTATGTGCACATAGTATGTGAACATCCGTAATGTTACTCTTCCATTGAACATAACAAGATTTCTGCTGCAAATAAAGTAAAACAAATCTTAAATGTGGACAGAGGGGAACATATCAGTCAAACAGTAAAGTCTTGTAGATAAAGTATTAGCTGAAAGTTTTGCTAAATTTTGTTGATTATTTATGTAAAGTAATTTGTGAAAATATTCATGAGTAATAAATCAGTCACTCAAGGCAGTAATATCCTTTTGTTTGCCAGTAGACCATAACTCAAACCAAAACCATTTCTGCAAACTTTTTCTTAATTATTCAAAGCATTCTGCTTGAGATCATTGAGCCAAGATATTGTTTTAACTGCCCATGTGTCATCAACAGCTAAATTCAGATATTTCAGCATTTTGATTTGCTCAAGATACTACCCAGTATCTCTGAATATTTTCAGAATAAGAGACCCTTAATTCAAAAGACTGCTGACAGAACTGACATGAGTGGATCACATCAAGCACAATATGTTGTTCCTTATTTGGAACTGTACATATTGTTTTTCTTCCTCTGTGGATGTCTATTTGAAGGATGAATAGGTCACTCTTAGCAGGAGAGCTCATCATATGAGTGCCAGATACAGAGGACAGATGAGTCAGTTCCACACAGACTACAAATTATGCATGCAGGATAAAACTATATTCGTATTTGCATTTGACCTAAACTTCAACTTTCAAAAATAAGTTTAAGAGAAATTATTCTGAAATTCAAAAATTGTTTTGCAGAAAGGAAGCAGTTCAAGCAACACAGCTGAAGAACAAAGAAGTCTCTGCTGGTAGGAAAAGAGCACAATGAGAATGAAATACTGTACGTCAGTCTGTATGAGCTCAAGCCTGTATTTGATACACACTTTGAAATGTGTTTATCTGATGCATGATTGATTGATACTGCTGCAGTGTTCAAATCTCAGCTACTGTCCAGTCATTGCTTGTCAATGTAAAATATGGCTTGGTGTAGAAAAAAAGCACCTTTTCCTGTGGATGACAGTACAAAGCTTTGGGGTTTTTTTCACTAAACCTGCATGTTTTGGTTACAGAACCGTTACTGCCTGCTTTTTTCAATGTGTACAAATGAACATGAGGTGGAAAAGTCACACAGCTCCTTACAGGAACTGCAGCAAAGTCTAAAAAAAGAAAGCTGCAGTGAACAAGAGCACAATGCTGAATATGACACTCATGTTTGTATTCTCTCTTCACTCTCTAAGAAATGGGAACTACTGTACATGTGACCCAAAATGTCTTTGCTGTTTTGCTGTATTAGAGACATTATATTATTTGCAACATGTGCACAGATTTCAGAAGCATAACAGATGATGAATAGTATAGCAAATAAACATCATGAAAATAGGCGAGGCATATTTGCAGCAGAGTTCCAGGGTGATGGGGATTCTAATGTGCACATGTTAACCAATTAAAATGGAGCCACATCTACTAATCATCTCAGGAGAAAGGCTAGTGGTCTTGCAAATAGTCTCATGAAATAAAAATGTGTGTTTCACTGTTGGGGAGGGTGTTATCTAGGGGAGTGAAGGGAGAAGAGAAAGTATTAGTCATTTTACTATGTCATCTAATTATACCCACTCTTACCCCGTTTAAAAGTAATTGGGAATGGGAATGTGGATTCCCTGAATGACCTACATTAACAACAGTTTTCTGTATTCCTCCTGAGCAGGGACCATTTTAATAACTGCAGAAGTCCAGACCTGTGACTTCATTAGTTCCAGAGTTGTGGTGGGAGATGCCTCAACAGACTGGCAGTGACCATAACCTCATGTGAGCATACAAGGATTGTTTCTTCTAACCCACTTGCTTAGCAAGAGCCAGAGAGAACTGGACAATTGAGAGGACTGGCCAATCAGCAGCCACATTAAGTTCAACAAGGGAAAATACTAGGCTCTGTACCTGGGAGGGGCCAACCCTGGATGTATGTACAGACTGGGGAATGAAATGCTGGAGAGAAGCGCCATGGAAAGGGACCTGGGGGTCCTGGTTGATGGCAAGTTGAATATCAGTCAGCAGTGCCCTGGCAGCCAGGAGGGCCAACCCTGTCCTGGAGTGCATCAGGCACAGCATCACCAGCCAGGCAAAGGAGGGAATTGCGCCGCTCTGCTCTGCACTGGGGCTGCCTCACCTCGAGTCCTGGGGGCAGTTTTGAGTGCCACAATAAGAAAAAGACATTGAGCTGTTAGAGAACATCCAAAGGAGGGCCACAAGGATGGTGAAAGACCTTGAGGGGAAGTCATATGAGGAGTGGCTGAGGTCACTTGGTCTATCCAGCCTGGAGGAGACTGAGGGGAGACCTCATTGCAGACTACAACTTCCTCATGAGAGGAAGAGGAGGGGCAGGCACCGATGTCTTCTCTCTGGTGACCAGTGACAGGACCTGAGTGTATGGTCTGAACTTGTGTCAGGGGAGGTTTAGGTTGGATATCACGAAAAGATTTTTCACCCAGAGGGTGTCTGGGCGCTGGCACAGGCTCTCCTCTTCCTCTTCCCACCCAGGGAAGTGGTCACAGCACCAGCCTGACAGAGTTCAAGAAATGCTTGGACAGTACTTTCAGGCACATGGTGTGATTCTTGGGGACGGTGCTGTGCAGGGCCAGGAGCTGGACTTGATGATCCTTGTTGGTCCCTTCCAACTCAGCTTATTCTGTGATTCTGTGATCAGCGTGCCATGTAAGTGCTTCTAGCTCACTGTGCTGGCTTTTAATGACCTAGGACATTAAGGAGATCTGACCTTCTGATCAGTAATAACTAGGTGTGACTTGGACATGCTAGCATCTTCAGGAGAGGCATTTAGACCCAACATCATGTGTTTTGTTTTGTTTTGTTTTGAGTTGCTAATGAAGCCAATCCCACCCTTTTAAATGCCTAAGTCAGATTTTTTTTTGCGTGTGTAATCTTTGTCCGGAATATGATCAGAACAGCAGCTGCCAATTTAAATTGTGGTACATAGGGAGAAAATAATCCCTGACACAATTTATAAACCAGAGATACTCCTAATGTGAGCTTTGGAAGAGGGGGTGTTGCTGAGAAGAGATGAGTGGGAAAAGGTATGAGTTCCAGAATGATTGCTCTTGGATTGATGGTCCCATAAGAGCAAGATATGCTTGCTGAGTCCCATCTTCTACTCCTGTTTCCAAACAAATAGAAAAATTCAAGATTACGGCTTTCCGAAAGGTTATATATGGCTTTTCCAGCAAGTAATGTTAGTTAAGTTGTGCAAACCTGAGTTTGGACACCCTGTCTGCACTGACATCAGCAAGTGTCAGTGTGGGGTGTCGTCTCTGTACATGTAATCTGCTTGTAAATAGTGACCATTTCTGTGCTGTCAGACAGTGTCCCCTAAGGATATTCATCACCATCTAGTTTGTTTTGGTGGTCACATCACTTAAAAGAAAAACCAAACAAAGCAGTGGGAAGGTTTATTTTCTGCATTTCCTTTGTTTCATACTTTTTCTCAACTGTGTGAGTTATACTCTGTTTTGTGTTCTAATTTTAAGCACATATGGGCATGACAGATTTTTAATGAAAATCGCAGTGCCTGAATACCTGTTTCTGACACTTACACACAACATCCCATGGAGAAGAAACAGACCTTAACATATGTCAAAAGCAGTGTAATCCAAAGAGTAAGTGTGAAGACATTCTAAGTGATAAAGCTCTCTTTTCCAGAGCTGTAAACAGGTTGGGTAAAACTCTAAAGTAAAATACCTTTATCTCCTGCTTGTTCTTTGCCTTACTTGCTGGTAAGATTGCATACCAGGACTGGTCACTGCAAAGCAGACATCTTTTCCAACCTGCCTCTTAATAGGTTTGGTTTTTTGTTTGGTTGGTTGCTTGGTTGGTAGGTTTTTTTTTTGTTTGCTTGTTTGTTAAAAAAAAAAAAAGAATGAGACAAACTCCTTTTAGGCCCTATGATGAGTAAGTTCATGAGTAAGTTCATAAGTAAGTCTGATAGTCTTTTTCAATTCCTGTACATATACGAATCTTTCAGACCTTTCAACTCTCTTTAGTGTCTGGCTGCAGACATTAATTATGTTTGGTGGTGTATGTAGTACTGTATGCTTTTGCAGTCTTTGAAACTGTAGGAAAACGGTCCTTTTAAATCTCTGTTTGCAAGAAAAAATGAAACATCTGGTAAACTTGAATGTCGGGTTGGATGTGCTTAGTAGCAGAGAAATGTAAAGTGAAAAATCTACAGGGCATGGTCAGTATCCATGCTTGCAGGTCACTTTTGTCACATAGTCTTTAATTAACCCCAGGCTAGAATCATTTAGCACAGAGCTATGGTTACTTTCCCAGTGTCAAATGATTTTATTTGGAAGAAATTGCCATAACCCTCTTTTTACAGAACAAAGAAGACACTATGGCAGAAAAAGACCACACCTCTCAGCATTTTTTTTCCTCACACTGAGTTACAGTAGTGCTATGAGGTACAGAGAGGAGTGAGTGATATTTGTATAACAGATGTCTGTGACCGAAACAGGAACAATTTCTCCATTTGTGAGGAAGGTGCAGTGTGCACAGCTTACAATGGGGCTGCTTTAATGACTAAAACAATCTTTTTGCAGTTTCAAGAGCTTTAGATTCAATAAAGCCTTTCATGAACTGTCCAGGGTCTCAGTGAAGCTCTTCCCATCTCACCTCCCTGTGCAAATCTGGTGTAAAAACCAACTTAATAAGGCCATTTCAGGAAATCCTATACAGTGAGCATGGGCATAGCTTTCCTTCATCTTCTCTTAACACATGGCTAGATACTTTGTGGGGTTTTACTGATGCATTTCCAGGATCATTGGAGTGTTGTCCGACTTCTACAATGAAGACGTCCCTTCTCTGTCAGCACTGGGCATCATCTATACCACCTCTGCAAGGGTAACCTGTTAGAAACAAGCATAAATTGATTAGGAATCAGTCGAACAACACAAACCCCTTGGAATAAGCCTCTACCACGATTTTATGCCAAAACTCACATTAAAGTAGGATGAAGATTAATCCATGAGTTAGATAATGGATAGGCAGTAAGTAAGTCATTCAAAGTGTTTAAACTGACTGCTGTTTGCTCAATAGTCTGGTTTATTTTGTTAGGCTTATGACATCTAGTGAGCCAAAAGTAAGCAAGCAAACAAAATAATATTCCCTGAACTAATAGTGAACTTCCATACTTTGCTGTTGGCTGAACTGTTCATTGTATATAATAATATATTNTTGGTAATACTTGCAGTGCAGTCCCAGTTTTTAAAGCTCTTCATTAAGTTTTTCAGTTTCCTACGTGTCAGGACATGTAGAAACACCACTGTTTTATTTTAGGCCTCCTGAGGCCATAACAGGTGACTGATGTGTGTACAAATGTGAGTTGAAATTACTTGCAATGACTGCTGGATATTAAAGAATGTATTTGAAAAAGAGAAAGCAGCATTTTAAAAGATGTTGAAATTACTATGTCCCCTTTCCAATGGGTGCTTACTGCAAGCATGTGTAGCTTGCAGTTGGTGCTGCCAGCACCATTGTACTTATGTTGCTAAAGTGCAAATCATAAAGCAAAAAATACTTAGTTCTAAGTGTTGTCTACCTAGAACCTTCAGACTATTGCTAGCCAGAAAGCAGCAACCAAAGCTAGTTCAGATATAGTAAGCATAACAGAACATTACCACTACTTCATAGGTGTAAAATACCTAGACTTGTTCATAATCTCAGTAATTTGGGCAAATAGGACTGTAGTTAGTTGGTAAAACACTTTTGTAAAGGTTCCCTAAGATCAGTATTTCTAATGTTGTTTTATGAATTGACCAGTGTCACTCTTTAAAACAATTCTGAAGGAAATGCTGTGCATAAATGTTAATGTCCTCTCTAAAACATAAGGAAATAAAAATCTGTGAAATAAAAGTGTTTATATGTTTTATTAATATTAAATATTTTAAGTGAATTTCTCTTTTGAATATATACTGATACATGTTTGAACAGTGCAAAAGTGAGTTCTCAGATAAGTTTGCTTTCTGTTATTGTCTAGCCAACTTGGAGGGTATTTTCTTTCTTTCAGAGAAATCTGCCAACTCAGTTGAGTTTTCCCAAGGTCACCAGTTCTAAATAACATGCAATTTTGTAGTTGGTTCATGAAACTCTGAGTCATTAAAGCCTTAAAATGTGTAATATCATCCTTGGTAACTTATCTTTTCATATACTTCAAGAATATCTCTTTCCCTTCTTTCTGCTGGAAAAAAAATAGGCATGAACATAATGATAAAATACCTGTTGGTATTTTTTTCTCTGTCACCTTTGCTCCTGCCAAGCTGTTTTATACAACTGGTGTTTTTCCCACTTGAAATTAGCATTCTTAACTAGCTTCGTCTTCTAGCCAAGCTATGTCATATCAAGCACTGCCCAAGTCTACCAAGGAACTTACATCCTTAGCATGTTACCTTAATCGACAGTATACTTTTGCAGGTAAAAGCTGTAAGTTCCTTTGTAGACCCTATAGCTTAAAAAAATGACAAGTTTATACTTGCTCACATTTTTCCTGTATCAGCAGAAGGACCTAGGCTGCTTTGACTGACTATTTAACTTATGTTTTGTCTTGTTCTTCTGTTTATTTCTTGATCTTTTTTCCTTTCTAGTGCTTTCCAGAGGAAAAGATGATTTTAAATGAGTTACAGTAAGTACTGTAGAGGATATAAATTTCTTTCTGTTTGGGAATAGTGCGTCATATGTGCTCAGGTAGAGGAAAGGCATTTTCAATTTTCAGGCATAATTTTGGTCAAGAGCGCCTGCTGATTCATTCTGAAGAGAGTGAGTCAGACAAGCTAAATTAGGTTTCTGCTCTGAATCATCCTCTATAGGAGACTATCTTACTCCGCTGACTATAGACAGAGCCTAAGGAGATTAGCTATACTAGGCTAAAGTTGTACTTTGTCAATACCCATTTCCTAACCGTCCTTTTCTGAAGTCCATTCTATTCCGAGCCCTGAGAGCTAATGGATGAGAATAGGGTAGCTGACACTTGACATTTGCTTGTTTTTGAAGTGGGGCTAAATGTGGAATTTATATAATCCCCAAAGTATTCTTCTCCAATATTTTTGTAGAGTAATAAGTCTACTCTTTCAGTAGAACCACAATGTCTTGAGGTAGTAGAAAGAGTTCTTCAAAGTTCCAATTATATTTGTAAATTCTTGTGTTTATTTTACAAAAAAAAATAAACAGAGCTTCCCTTAAAATATGAATGCAGAATCATTAACAAAATGGTCAAACATCTGCTCTGATTCTGATAATAATGCCTTGATATTCATGTCAATAACCTTTGGTTATTTTTGCTGATTGTGTGGTCTAAATGCTGATAAATGGTCAAAGCTAATAGTATTGGAGATGGACTACAGCTGTCCACTAGTATACACAACAAATGTTTCATTAAAATTGTCCCTATAAATTCTCTACAGTCATACTCCAATTTTTCTTCCACTCAAACTTCATCTAGAACAATTTACATTTATATAACTATATAGTTATATCTTTAGCTATATCTTTATATATACCTTTTAAAATGGTTAGCAAAAGCACCATAATGTACATGTTTTACCACTCCAAGCCAAGAATATCTCTTTATTTTGTGGCAAAAAAGAAGATTTCTCACCTTTTCCAGATAAGGCATTTCTAGTTTTCTCAGTCGAACTTGGAGTTTTAGCGTTGTGGGCAAATCCCTTTTTAATTTTCCTTAATGCATTTTTAAGGAGTACTTTTTACCCTCACCTAAAGGAGTTCACTGGGTTCCCTGGTCCTATTCTCAGAGACAGAAGCACAAGAACAAGGCAGATTTATACGACAGGGTATAAAGAAATAACCTTCACTAGCCTTGGCTCTGTGGACCATATTTTGAATTGTGTGTACTAGCTGTGCCACCCCTCAGCCACCCTTCTCCCCATTGATATTGCAGGTGCATCCGGGTTTGACAACATCCGTGTATTACCAGGGTGTTGACGTGTGGCACTATTTTTATGACTTCTTTCAGTTTGCTTGATCTCATAGCTCTTATCCTCCAGAGAGTTCAATTGCAAGTGAAAATACAGGGCAAATATTTTTCATGTGGTTGACATAGGACATATATTTGCAACCTGCCTTTCCAAGAGTATATTGCATGTAATAAAGGCAGCTGACAAATAATGCCTTCCTCTGCAAAACCTGAGGAATGGCTTAGGAGGGCTGGTCTGTGTCTGTTCCATCTGAGATTAGTAGTTGGAGAAGTTTGATTTGTGCCACTGGCAGTAACTGTTCATTTTAATCTGGCTAATGCATTCAAACTTCACAATGATGGTGCATTACAAATGCAGCATAAACAACTGCTGCATTAAGCATTATTCAAATTGCAAAGTCAAGAATTTAAATTTTAGGAGCTGTTGGAATCCAGGGGAGCCATATATCACTAATTTTGTCCACCTCTGCATGGATGGGTTTAGTAACTTGCAAGAGATGAGGCTTATTTGTTCACATTATTTCCCTGCTCATAATAGCAGGACTCATCTCAACTGAACTCCACCAGGAAAGGCTCTCAGAGGTGTTACAGTCTTATAAATTTAATGAAAACAGTTTATTTGGTGAAATGAGAGAAAGACTCAAGCTCAACACAGGTTAGTGCTTGAGATCCAGGTTCATAAAAAGTCAGTTTTTACCTATGTCATAACAGTTTTCTACAAGAGTTGCTATGTCATTGCACGGGATAGATCTTCCCTGGAGGTTCATGAGTTCTTGTTTTGGTCTCCTTCTTTCCTCATTCTCACCCAGTCTGGATCAACTTTCCCTCTGGGGTCTGAATCCTTGTATGAGCTCAGCAAACTTCTGCAAAGCCTATCGAACCATTTGCTTTTGCTGCTTTCTGAATGCTCCTATCTTTTTTCTGGTTTGGGTCCTACTAGAAGAAATACTTCTAGTTTGGAGGAAAAAATGTTCTCAGATTTCTCCTTACTGCTGGTCTTGCACTAGTCCTGTGCATCTGAGAGCAGCTATTGCAGACACCGTCTGATTGAAATCCAGCAGCTCCTTGCTCCAAGAGACCTGGCTGGTTGCTCAGTGAGTTTCAGGCATATACAATCTCAATACCACCAGGGACTTGATAAAGTTAAAGAAGAATAATTTTGTCAGAGGTGTAGAGTGGTTAAAATTGCAAACACCTCCAGTGAGAATGTATAAAACTGAAATTCATTGGAAACATAAGAACTGACCAGACCTGCATGGATTTTCCAGGGTACGACAAAAAGTTCTTAAAATACATTTGAACAAAATCACATTTTGGAAAATGTTCAGTATCATCCAGAGCTGAAAAAAGAACACCTGGATTTAATGAAAGATAACACCCATTGTAATATTCAAACAAAATGGCTCACCTGGTTCTGGAGCATCTCCCAAAACAGTTAGCCTGGGTAGAAGTATAGCATGAGAAATGTAACTACAAGTATTTTGCAAAATGAAGAGAAATAACATTGGGGCATTCGAAGCTTTGGTCAATTTCTCTATCAGGCAGGGTCCGTTACATTCCTTATATGAATGACAGTACTTCATCTCTGGCAGTTGTAGACGACGCCTCCAAATACTATTTTAAAAGTGCCTGCTAGTATATAGATGCATTGGTTTTATATTTTGCCTATCCACTGAAAAAAAAAGTCATTACTTCTCTTTAAGAGCAGTCTGAGTGGTAAAAGAGGCAGTAAAACTTCTGGAATACAGTAATCTTGAAATACTCAGTATGGATATTCCACATTTACCATATTATCTTTTATTTATAGATGTCTCTCTTCTATTTATTGCATGGAGTAAATGTAGGTAAAGGTAATGATCTTGCCTCAAGTATCTTAAAAGTTAGGCAATAAAAATGAAAAATTAATTTGGATTAACAAAAGACACACAAATATTTACTTTATTTTTTATATCTCTGTTATTGTTCTTGGCTTTCAGAAAGTCATCTGTTTTGCTTAGTTAAAGGAAAGAATTGGCATTAATAAGTTTTCGAAATGGGTCTTCTGATGAGACCCAGATTCACTGAAAGCAGATATCAATGCCTGCAAGATAAGAAATGCAGAAAAAGTCTCTTAACTCTTATTAAATAAAATATTTTCATCAGTGTTCCTTACTGTGAAAGTGACAAAAGATGAAAATATGTGAGGAAATTTGGGTACTATATTGGATTTTTTTCTCCCACTGTAAAGCCATAAAAATGATAGTGTCAAGAAATATAGCCTGTGTAAACAGAAAATTTAATTGCTTTTAATTGCAACTGTTCAGTGGTGGAACATTTAAATCCAAAAGAGAGCCTATAATTGTTTCAGTTGCATTGACTGACTTTAATTAACATTTAGTTCTTCTGTAAATGTACAAAACTATCAATGAAAATGAGTGGACATTTAAAGGTGTAATGCACTGCACATAACCACAATAATAGAAGGGAAGAGTTTTAATGTTATGAAAATTCAGGAAAAAATAAAATTGTATCCTTTTTTTAGGTTAATTCAAGCAGTTAGGATGTAAGCTTTTCTTGCATTCCTTTTTATTTGCTTTCCCATCACATAGATGAATGAACTTTTAAAGGATGTGTGCTGCTGTGTTTAATGTTTATGTGCAATGGCTGAAAGAAAGTCTTTTAATTCAGAAATGCATTCAAACCACTTATAATTTCTTATCTGTCTGTGTTTAGACTCAGATTTAAAATCAACGGAAAAATCTCACACTGAGTTTAATGGGCAAGGACTCAGGCCCTTACAGTGTGGTCATTACCAGACACTCTGGTTCTGCAACTGACTCCATGTGGGAGTCAATTGAAGTCAATGATGCTTCAAGAGGGAAGCTGAATCTGTCTACGCAAAGTCAATTGCAGGACTTATGCTTTTGTAACTAAGCATTGTGTTTGCATCAAAAACGCATTGATCTGCTCTCTGAAGAACATAATGGAGGCCTCTACTCTCAGGGTAGTATTTCTCTTCTGCCATGTCTCATTGTGATTTTTCCTAATTCATATGTATACATGCTCTGTTTTTAAAGAGATTTTTAATATGATGTGAGTTACTACATTAATTTTTGTTAGGACTTTATTTGTTTACTCAGCTTCTTAAAAGAAAATGGTGGTGAAAAGTATCTGTAAGCAACATGAATTTAATAAAAACTGTGTCAAAAATTCTATTGTATCTAGAAATGGTTTAATAGGTTAATTGTCTGAGTTTTACCTAATGGGTTGAGGTAATTAAAATGCAAGGTAAGTTTGGGCTTTTTTCCCTAGTTTTTCTCCTGTCTAAGTAAAAGGAGAAGAAATCATTAAATCAAACTTCACATTTTCATCTATACAGTGGAGAAATGTGTGGTTACCCAAAACTTTAAAAGACATTCAGAATGACAGAGGTTTATATATAAGCAGACAGGACAATTATCTCTGAGTAATTGTTCTTTTAGACTTAAGGCTTCAGACCTTCGTTGTCACAGAGTTTTTCATATTTTGCCCTTCTGATTTGTCTAACCCAGAGGTCATTAGACACTTCCTCATGATGGCAAAAAGAAGGTTCAAGCTTCTCAGCTGCCTGAATAGATTTAGAAAAACGGATTGAGGTTGTTTGCTTCGAAAAGCTGGGTACTGGGCAAGAGGGAGTAGGCAAAAAGAATCTTCCTGAATTAAGTTTGCTGTACTGAAAAGAGATTCAGTACATAAATAGTGAACATCATTAAAAACATTACACTTATTTTGAGCTCTTCCCTTAAATCTGACAATGAGCTACAAAGGACTTCTGAGGAAGGGGGCAGGAGCTGATGAAGTTCAGTAGTGTGCAGAAACAGCATAAAAACAGAAGTCTGTGTTAATACCTTCCCTACTAATTCTCTTATTGTCCCTTGGTCCCTGGTGGTTGAGCATTCCTTCCACCCTGTTTTTCTATTCCCATGAAATTGTGTACCAGGCTGAGCATATATATAGTATCAGTAAAAATTTTAGAAGAAAGTTGCTGTTACAAGGTACATATAAACCTTAAAGACTGCTGGAAGGCTTCTAAAAGTTCCCTTGTTTCCCCCAAAAACCAGCTCAGACAGCATTGTTAGTAAACACCATTTACCATTTTAGCTGTTTACATGTGTTTGGTGTCAAAGGTACTTATTATGCAGGGTTTTAAATGTAACTAAAACATATTTTAATTAATATGAACAAAGATCAGAACAGACCTTTGAGACACCAGACAGGAAAGTGTTGGTTCTTTCTCCAGCTTCGTAGCAGAGCTGTTACTAATGGCTTCTGACTGCCAAACACAAACAGCAGGCACAGATGTAGGGCCCATTTTTAATGGTTCCTTTCCTGGCAGGCAGAGATACCGCTTACCCTGTTGAAAAGCATCCGGACAGGCTGTCCTGGCTGCATAACAGCAGGTTAGAGGTAAAACAGCCTCTGGGTGATACAAAAAGTCTGAAACTTTGTAAAGGGATATCACAGGAGAAAAATTCCTGATTCTTGCCACGCAATCTGTGGGGAAGCTACAGAGGAGGAATGAGATGGCAACAGCCGACATTACTAGCAAAGAGAAAGTCCAGCTTCACTTTGTGGATGTGAAAGAGCAGGACACACTGGCTTTCTAAACATTGCTTTGCAGGCATTCAGAAATCCTGCATTTCTGGTTTTAATCTGGCCTGTCCTAAAATACATGTTAAACAGTATTTTCATGTTAAAATTGAATGTCTGGATAATGACTCTTCCATCATGTGTGCAGCTTTAGGTAACCATTTGTGTTTACATAACTATGCAACTGTGACTAGATGAGGTCTGCAGTAGTTTTTTAAACAGCCTGTAGGTTTTTATTAAAAACCACCAGACTATGCCTTGAAGTGGTTTACTATAATTAGGAAAACTAAATTAACTATTTAGTAATTTTATATCTTCTCTTTTAAAATTCAAATTTTTTTAATTTTAAAGATTTTATACATAGAATGTAGAAAAAAATTAAGGAGGAATATAAGAGCCCTATTTATTTTCTGATAATGTTGTCACAAACATCTTCAAAATTTCAGGTTAATTTCCAGATAATTTTCTGTTTGTTACTGGTCATTAACAGAATCTTTTACTCTATCCTTGCTCTGTAAGCTTTTGAAACTAGACCATGCAATTCCTGTAATAGGAAACCATCTACACTGTGGGTGCTCTGGGATAGTGTGCTGGAGGTGGCATTTTTGTGGGCTTGTATTTTGAGTTGTTGTAAACTTTGTTGACAGGTCCCTTGTTGTTATCCATTTCTCCTTAGATGTCCATGAATTCAGTGTGAGGATAACAACTTCTGAAAATATTTATCTGAATGTGAAAAATGGAGTACATAATTTTAAGTCCATACAAGGCTCAGAAGTAGAATTAAAACATTGGCAGAAGATCTGTCTGAAGTAAATAAAGGCAAACTAACCTCATTTACTTAGAAATGTCATGTGAGGTTTGGATGACATTAGCTGAAAATGTAACCAACCACTCTGGGAGGACAATAGGTGTTGGAAACAGTCTTTACAAAGGGCTTGAATATTCTGGGAAATATTTCATCTTGTTTGATATTGCCAACTCTAATTAGTCCTGATAGGAATAAGGTGATAATGTTTACCCATCCATGTATTTCTGCATTTTTTTCAGATGCCTATTTGCACGTATGCACATAATTTTCACAACTTTCATTCCTGGATTTGCTCTGTGGATGGACCTGTTAGTGTTAAACACAGAGTTTTCAGCTGCATGCCTCAGCTTTTTCTTGCTGTTGAAGTCAGTCTGGAGTGTTTCTCTGTAGTCTTCCTTTTGGTCCCATTAGTCATGGGGGGTGGGGGAGTTGTTTTCTTGAAAATGCTCATTTATAAAATCAAATTTTTTCTGCCTTTTCCTTCTTTTAGAAGCACCTTTTAACTGGTTTCTTCCTGCCTTTGTGCCAGGAACTGCCTTCAAGGTCTGGAATCTTCTGTGCTGTGTTCATGATCTCCTAATGTCCACATGCATACTCCATCATTATTTCCAGATGTAGTTCTTGTTTACTCTGGCCATTCTCCACCACAAACTCTACCACACAGTGCTTTATACGCAAACACATTCCACCACGTACCTGCTCTAGCCTATACACACACAGCTGATGCAGCAAGAGATTTTTTGGTGGAAGGGGAGAAAAGGTGGGACTCACTCCCCTTTCATCCTCTCCTGCCTCAGCAGTTATCAAGACCGATGAGAGTGGGACAGACTCTTTAGCAGGCCTGAACTGGAAGCTGGGGGTGACCCCCAACGTAGGTAGAGCCCTTGTCAAAGTTTAGTCGGGGACAGGGTTCATCTACCACCCTGTGATCATCAAGCAAATGATAGCTCACAAGCCTGGCCCAAGATCAGACTAGAAAATCACAAAGCAAGTCAGGAACAGCATGGAACACATCTCAGGACAGGTGTGGGTGCTCTGATCCGAGCCTGAATGGAGCCTCTCAGGCCATGGGGCTGAGAGAGGCTGGCTGGGCTGGTCAACACAAGTGTGCCCATGGGTGCACTCAGGCTCCTCATAGCGGTCATGTCTGTTTTCTTTTCTGAAGACTATCTTCTAAAGCTGGAGGAAAAAAGTACCTTTCTGCTAAAATCTGCTGGTCTCTGGTTTCTGGGGCTAGTATTGCTTGGATGATGAAATCTCTGACTAGCTGTTCCTAACCCATTTAATTTTTACTCGGTAGTTGACTGTCCATCACTTGGCTGTCATTCTCTTTCCTTCTGCTCAGTTATCACTTATAATAAAACCTTCAGACAAACTGTTGCAACTACAACAGCAGCTAGCAAAGCACAAACCAACATCCTTACTCAATTCTTTTAGCAGAGCAAGGATTGGCTCTTTCTTTAAGACAAGTCTATCACAAATTCTTGTCTCACTGCCATATTTTACCTGTCAGATTTTTTGTGTGCTAACAAAAAAACTTTATTCTGAAGAGTATTGGCAATATCCCGTTCCTTTATTCGTGCCTTTCATGAAAGATGAGCACGGACAACTACTGGAAGATGTAGAGGCGTGTGATCATTGTCCATGCTGCTCATTCAGCTTCTGCTCCACTCAGAAATGTGACAATATTCTTTCTGCATTTGAGAAAATGTTCCTTTGGATATTTCAGTGAATATCTGCAGTTTCTTTTGTGTACAACTGACAGCTCTCTGTGGGCTTACAAGGCAAGGAGAGAACATGATCACATCAGCAATGCTAAAGGGACAGACAGAAAGTTTTATTAGTCCTAACTCAGTGATGCACCCTGTGGTACACCAACTGATGTGACACAATTGCTTTTCAATATATCTTTATCTGTAATTGTGTTTTCCCAAGTTCATATGGATGAAATTACAGGAAATTGGATGCCATATATCACGATACAATTGAAGTGGCTTGAATGGATTCCCTAAATGCTCTGGGTAACCTAGCATGTTCTATGATTAATATCCAATGTCCAAGCCCTTCAGCTGCATTCAGGCAGTCTATTGACAGTTGTCTGCTAGGATACAAAGTGCTAGGATATCAAGGCACAAGGTATACTCAGCTAGGAGACATGAATCCTTTTGGGTTCATTTCTGAATGGACACTGATTTTGGCTTTTAGGACAGCCTCTAGATGGTTTAGAAACCAGTACTGGCCTATTCACTGAGATCCAAAGCATTCTTCTCTTTATGCCTTATTTCCTGAGGAAATAAGACAGAGAAATGGTCTAAGGCACCAGGCACTGTTCACTGGAGGTCCCTGTGTCCTCCTGCATTTGCTGAAGAGCAACCAAACAAAAAACCACTTCCAGTATCATCTAGTGACTTCAACAGTAAATTGCTGCTCCATAAGCACTAGTAATACATAATGGAGATAGCTTGTAACCTGCAAGATGAACTGACCAAGTCTGTTAACCAACTTGATGTTGAACTGATACTTTCATTCCAAAAGATTGGCTTACTCACTGGAAAACTCTGGACCTATTTCTCGGTTTGTCATTGTGCAACATAACTGCATTAAAATATAGATATATTTGTCAGTACATTTATGCCACAGATACACCCTTTCTTTTGCCAGTCTTACTCTCCTTTCCCTTCTTTTCCAGCATGCAAATGCTGTTTTCTTTTTTTCTTGGTAAGTCTTGTGTTTCCTCACTGCTAATAACACCTATTTTACTTTTCATGACATTTAAAGAGGATATATCAGCTTGCTAACTGGTAGAGAACAAAACCTCTGCTTATTTACAGACTCATATAATCAAATTTGTTTTGTTGTATAAGCACATCCTTTTTTAAAGTACATTACTAGACTGCACTGTTTCCCCTTTCTTTATCATTGATTGAATTGGTTATTTAGTGACAAATATCATAATGATTCTACTGAGGTTTATATAGCTGCAAAGGAGTATTCAATATTTTTACTGCCTTAGGAAAAGGCTTTATTTTAGTTTTACTCTCTGCACACTTTCCTTGGTAAACTGAAAAAGGAAAAGAGCAAACAGTAGGAAATCATTAGTTGGTACTGACAGGTCAATGCAGTGAGATTATTCCTATAGACTCTAGACTTCCTGTGTGTTTAAAGATAAAAGGTAACATAATTGCATATTTTTTCATGGTCTTATTGTCCAAAGAGAATTTATTTTTCTAAATAGGGTAATTTTTGCTGAATTGGTCCACAGGTGTTCTCAGAAATTGCAGCTGTAGAAATATTTAGGTACTGGCACAATATTTTGTACAGATTTTCCAAAAATTGGGAACCAACCCACCATTGTGCCACTAAAGAGAGCATGGCTTCCTATATATTTTTACTTCATCTCAATTTTCAGATCATTTAAGCATCTGCCAAGAAGATACCTCTTTCCAACGGGATGGAAAGTTATTCTTTGAATAAGGCAACATCATGCTGTGTCTCCCATGGAATCCTTTGATTCCATGTGAGAGAAAACAGTAATATCATCATTAAAAATTGTTCCCACAATTCAGCATCAGATTTACCAGTTTCTGTTTAGTTTTCTAAAACTGGGGCCTTACTGTTATATTTGAATCAGCAAGAGGTGCTAAACATCAAAAGGAATGCATCAGTAGTGTTCAGGTGCAGATACTACTTTTAAAATTTGAAATTGTATTTTTTGAGAAATTCTAATGTTTCTCAGTGAAAATATGCATGTTGTTGTTTCCTTGCTTGGGGGCTGATACAATACTTTTCCCCAAAAGTAAGCTTTACTTGAGAACTTAATACCGTTTGGATTAGGATCTTCATTTTTGAATGTCTTGTACATTTAGAGATGATAAACATTCTTGTGACCTATCATTTGGTTGCAGATTGTCCTATGAAAAAGCACTGCAGAAAAAATTCTGCTATTGGAAACAGTGATGTTGTAGCATTTCTTCTAAACAGAAGCATGTTTAATGGTCAATAAAATGAGCTCTTGGCAGTCATTCAATTTGATGATTAAAGAATTCCTGCCTTTACAATAACAATGTTATAGTACAAAATAGCATTAGGAAACTGACTGCACTGATTGGTTTGCAATGAGTCATAGCTATGCAATTATGGCTTTGCAATTGCCCAGGCATGACATAATAAAACAGTCCCAATACAGACTTAAAAATTATTTTTAAAAATTGTGTTTGGTTAGTCTAAAAAGGCCAGTATCCTGAGAGTATCCTGCGTGTTACAGGTGTGTTACATGTTGTGTGTTACATGCGTGGATAGACATATCTATGGCAGGTGAGCTTTCCATTGTAAGCCTTCGTGGATGGTTTGGCACATATCAGTTTTACTGACGTAAAAAAATAAAATACAATGAAATTTTTAAAAATCAAAGAATGGGAGACCTTTGTAGTCTTCT
The DNA here is from genome assembly GCA_013397565.1 of Ptilonorhynchus violaceus. Taxonomy (NCBI): domain Eukaryota; kingdom Metazoa; phylum Chordata; class Aves; order Passeriformes; family Ptilonorhynchidae; genus Ptilonorhynchus; species Ptilonorhynchus violaceus. Next base: position 1,432,150 of record VZRJ01004544.1, read on the forward strand.
TTGAGGGCAGAATATTTTCTGTAGGTCTAACTTTTGTCTGCTTTCCATCAAAGGCCAAAAATCGTGAAGTATGTAGCTGACCCTATGTGACTGGTTTTGCCATTACTCTGTAATCTGAGAGCTCAGAGAATGGGTTTAACAGAGAACAGATTTAATATTTTATTACATGTTCCAATATACTTCTTAATTCCTACACTGGGCTTCTAAAGGCCAAGGTATGGTGCTCAAAATTCCTAGCTTCCTGTTGACTGAATCTGAAGGTACCAAATAGCATTAGATGTCATGCCTCACCAGCTTTCAAGTGTTTGGCTGTTCCCCGAATATGTCTTATGTCTTCAGACATTACAAAGAAAAAAAGAGTTTAGTTTTTCACAAATGAAAAGGGAGAAACATTAGAATAAAGGAAGACATCACTATCTCTTAATTCCCTTGTCCAACTTTATACATAACTACTCCTTGACCCACTTCAGTCTCTTGCCTGCCTGTCTTCTTGTTTTGCAAAAATGCTGTTAGATTCACATGGCTGACCTGTTGTATTTCATATGGGCAAAGATACCAGAATTAGAACCCCAAAGCTTCATCTTTTCCTATCCTGTTCTGCGAAGCTTCATAATTTTTCCTGTAATCAATCCCTGAAGTTCTGATGGGTATCCTAAAGCCATTTTAAATGAACTGCACTAGCAGTGAAAAGTCAAAGGAGTATGAATACCTAAGATTTACTTTAAGTATGTCTTCTGTCATTGTTTGAGGTAAAAATCTTAGCATTGCACTTTTTCTAAATTCAAAAGGGATCTAAAATTCAAAGGGAAACATATTTTTAATGCAAAGAATAATTTTAGGATTTTGAGGAGAAGAAATAATTTCAGTCTAGCCCAAGTGTGGAAGTGAATCTGCTGAAGTTTTTCAGAAAAATGTGAGACAGACAGATAAACCATAGTCAAACCCACACTAAAATCTCAATACTCTGAGCTTAATATCATGCATAACTGTCTTAACCATCGGGCTGCGGAGGCTGTGTCTCTTTTTAATCACTTAATCCACTAGTATAATTCAACATGAGCTGGGGCAGAGCCTGAGCTGTTCATGTTCTCTTGTTTTGATTCTGCTTATGAAAATTTTTTCCAGTGACATGTTCTTCAGTATCTAGTAAAATTCTGTAGGAGACAAAAATGAAACTTGGAAAAATATTTTTCCTCCCTTGTCAGCAAGTTTTTCAGTGTTTATCTTCGGCATCCAAGATGACTCCTTTCAGTTTTAACCAAACAGCACTGATTTCATCACTCTTCCTGGATCCAAAAAAGACTAAGATAAAATGTTGCTGTATACGTTTTGTGACAAAAGGGTGGGACAGTAAAAGGAGTCAGCTGATCCTGTTACATTTTCTTTGCTGGAAAGGGAACAAGAAAAGGCTTCATAACTAGGATGCAAAGCAGGGTAAATCCAAGCCTTTCTCCCTATTTAGTACTGAGAGGAGAAAATATGAATTGCCAACCACCAAGAAACATGTCTTTTCATGCAGTGTCTCTGTTGGGGGCAGCTGAGAAGAGGCAGTGGTGGGAAGCAGCATTATATCATACTAGTGAGACAGACCTCACAGGGCTAGAGAGCCTTGGAGCTCCGAATATCTCACCTTCAATCCTGATTAACAGACCAGACTTCTGACTTCTGGCACTTCTCCATAGAAATTGTAGTTCTGATGCTAACTCCTTTACCTCAGGCTCCACGGACCTGTCAAAAGGCTGCAGTGAGACACCTGCTTATCTACAGCTAAAGAGGTATCTGTATGCATTTACACTGTTGAGATTGCCATGTATTTTCTGGTTGGAATAGCATATCATCACAGAGCATGCTCTGCTTTGTCAGTACATTTTTCCTTTCTCCTTATTTGTGGTTAGTAAAGTGCCTACTCTGGAGCATGAAAGTTCATCCCTGATTTACCTGGATGATATTTTTATCACAACCTTCCAAGTAACCTATCCCTTTTTTATGCTTTAGCCTTGGTTCATTAACTTTTCACCTGGGGAATGTAGTAAACAGAGAAAAATCAATTCTGACTCAATCCAGCTCTCTAAACTTTCTGGAGTTCTTGTTCAACACTGAAACCATGACCCTGGAGACTCCTCTTTCATAGAGAATATATATTAACTTTGTCAGTCAGTCTGATTAAATCTCTCTCCCCCCTCTCTCTCCCTCTCTCTCTCCTGTCTTCTAGGCTCTTTTTAGCCTCTTTTTATGCCAGCCCTTACTGAAATGAGATATAACAGAACCACACCAGTTTTACCCTTAGGAGATAGCTGCAGATATTACCTGATTGATGGCTACTCTATTTTTCTTCTGAACTTGTTTTTGCTTCTGTCACCTTCTCTTCCTCCCCTGAAACCCAGGGTAAGAAAAGGGAGACAGCAAGTAGGTCCCATTAAAAATTCACACTGTGCTCCTCTGCAGCAGTAAAAACAAAAGTATCCCTTATTCTGAAATATAAACTACCTGGGGCAGAAAATGCTATGGTTTCAAGAGAAGTCTGAATAAGACAGTACAGAGGACCTTCAAGACCAGAGTTAATTAAAACTTTTCCCAAGCAGAGCACATCAGAATAGAATTTCTAAAATCCTCAGAACAGAGCGGCAACATTTTTCACAGTTTTATATCTTACTCCACATAAAAAAAAGACACAAGACAAAGAAAATCAACAAAACAATGATAGCAAAGCTTTCTCCAAAAATATTTAAACCTGCTAAAACTTGTAGTAAAAAAAAGTATCAAAATATTAATTTCATGTACAGAACAAAGTTATCATCCAAGTGGCAATAGCCTATCTTCTGACATAAGGAATGTCACTTTATATTGTGTTAAAACAATTTTATTATAGTTCTAGGCCATATTCCTCATGTTGTTTCTAGATAACAGGCAAGATATGAATACATTAGTTTGGATATCAGTATAGCATAGTCCAGGTTAATTATCCTTGAAGAGTTGCACTGTAATAGTCCTTTATTTCCCCTAGAACTTTAACTGGCTCAGAGGCTTTTACACAGCAGTGAACTGCTGTGTAACATACCACCCAAACATACCCCTTACACAGAGATGCTAGGGACTTCTTACATAAAAAAGCTTCTGACCTGAACAACATCAGGTTTTGACATCATATAGAAATGGCCAAAATTTGCAAACTGTCTCTGAATCCTCTGTATTATAAGTTGATTTCATAGGTAACTAGGAACCACAGCTTAGGTCTCAGAAAATCCTTTGTGCATGTGAACTCAGACAACCTGCAGAATGTCTTTGACTCTTTCTTGCAAGAGGAGTTCTGTGTTCCAGATATTGATCTTAATCTGAATCCAATAGTCTGATTTTGGGATCTGTTCTCTGAACTGGTGCATTTATGTGAAATGCCTGTGTCAAATCAACTCCACCCTTCCTTCCCCACTCATTTTTATGTTTAGCCTACTAATTTCTTAAAATGTTGAAAAAAAGTGCCAAAATATAAAGCACTAAATAAGAAGGCCACATCCTCTAAGCTTATCTAGTAGCACTTAAAGGTCTAGAAGCACACTGGCAGATCAGACGAATATTGTTACATTTTTTCTGAAATGGAGGAAATAACATTGGCTATGCATAACAGGAAAATTTGGTCAATGGGTCCTGCACCATTAGCAAACCTGCATTGGAGAGCAGAGGGATGGCCATTGTGCTAAAGATGATACTTTTGCATCCCATAACTCATAAGCAGATGCACACAGCAAATGCTACAGCAGAAGAAGCCAGTAGGTCTATCCAGTTGGCCCTATCTCTACCAGAGGTCAATGCCAAAATCTTTGGAAGAGGTAATAAAGCCTATGTTATATACCCAATTTTGTAATAATATCCTATAGAGATAAAGTTCTTAATGATTCCAGCTGGTGATCAGTTTATGTCTTGAAACTGTCTGTGGATACACTCAATAATATTTTTTCTTGTTGGCAACATCTAATTATTAGAAAGCAAACAAATCCAGTAATATTAAAAACATTGCTGAAAGTACACAGCTCATCTTGGAAAATTATGGGTTCTTTTTTATTTTTTACGAATAATGTTACAGATGGCATTAGCATTAAATTTTCACAACTTGAGGGCTGTTTTAATAAACATATAATGTCAAAGTCAGCATCAAAGTCAGCAATGGAAAGAGCAGGTGTAGCTTTTTATTTTCTGCTTCTGTGTCTTAATCATGATCCTCAGCCAGAGACAGGAGACATTGTGTATATACTGTGAAGGAGAAAAGACAAGACATTGTGATTTGCAGTTGATAAACCCACATTTGCAATAAAATACAAATTATTTATCCTCCTCTCACAGGATGGAAGTGTTAATACCGTGAAGTACTGTATAGAATTGATGATTCCTAATGAAGGTGTTATTATTATGTATTAGCAGTGTGGTATGTTGTGACTTCTCAGTAAGTAAGTTATGTCACCATTATATTCATCAGTCTCATGACTTAGTACTTCATTCCATTGTAACATAGCTTTAATTGTTCCCTAAGTGACCGAAAAAATGTGATGTTTCACAGAGTGTTCCATTAGGCAAAAGATGAACCAAGTAATACCAGAAATATGGAGACATTTTAAGATTGGTACTGTTTCCTGGAAGTATGAAACATTTATTTCCAGAATTCTTATTTTTCTTCCACTTTCTCCTCACTCCCATGTGCTGTACACCTTTTTTTAAGGGAATTGGCATGTGTTTATGCAGGACATTGTGAGGACTCATACAGAATGCATTTTCCCAGTCTTAATCTCTTTTTAAAAAGCAACAAACCAAAACAACAACAACAACAAACCAAAAGCGAACAAACAAACACGAACAAACCAAACCACCAAAACCAAAAAACAACATTTCAAGGAGGATCTTCACACCTGAAAGAACTTGGGGAAAAAAAAATAGTTATAGATAGAATATTCAGAAGAATTATAGGAAGAACCAATGAATCGGTCTGTATGCTCAAAACTGGAAAGTCTTGAGTAAGTAAGGTAAGATGCAGCACTTACATGGGTGAGTTTACACTCTGCTTTTCCCACTATGCTTCTTCCTGGAGTCTGCCTCTGTTATTTACTTCACGTATTAAACAAAATATGCTTCTAATGGGCAGGCTTGAGAGACTAACATCAGAAGACAAAATAATGCTTACAGGTGAGGGTAAACAGGTGTAGCACTAGTGGATGTGGGTTAGGCTTAAGTTTCTAGGTTTGTATAAGGATTTCAGACTTCAACATGAACTGTAAGCTTGAGAAAATGGAGGCAAAGATTTCATTTTATATTATAAGTGGTCAGTGAAAAGATAGGACAGATAATGAAACCAGAAACACTGTAATAACTGACAACTGTATTTTTATTACATTGATTTAGGGCAGGAAAGGGGTTTTTTATTAAGTAATCTGATTTTAAGATGAGAAATAAATGACTAAACAGTTGTATACATTATTGAACTGAGTAATCTACTACTAGCCTATAACGTGGGAATGTGACAAAATATTCCTCTTCATTTTCAAAAATCTATCCTGAACGATGTTTTAACCACAGAAATGTATTTAACCACAGGAAAATGCTTCCAATTATCAAGAACAAAGAACCAGCTCAGACTCGAGGGCAAAAATCCACCCTAAGAACTCAAAATGGAATTTACTAACAGTAGTATACATGAACTAGAAAATGGTATTATCTTCTGTGAAAATGATGTTGCTGCCTTACATTTGCACATGAAGTTTTTGTGTCTGCATTGAAGAGAAAAAAATCATCCATAAGCCAAACAGACAACACACTTGTATTTAAGAAGCTGACTTTTCCTTGGTCATATTTACAACACTGTAATGGTTTCAAATATATAGTTGAAATATTTTGAGCTGCATTGCAGAGAAAGCTGTAATGCAATCCTTACAATACTAATAATCCTTTTAGATTAAAAAATATTTAACAAAATGTTTTACAATAAAAGTCTAAGACTAGATTTTGGGGTGAGGATACAGACTGCCAAGAGATTTTAAAAGTGATAAATGGTATTTAGAGTTTGCAGTACAACAATTAGGATCAAAACAGAAATCTTTGGCAATAACATGTGACAGAAGGAGGAGAATATGAACTGCAGGCCCCTGTATTCTAACTGGGTAAGGACTTTTGATAGGGACATTGATGTTAAATTAGTACTCCCACCCATTTGTCCTGGAGCAGCTTATGCAAAAAAATTCCCTACTAACCCACACAAACCCCCACTTTTGAAAATCAGCATATGTTAGAAAAGAAAAGAAGAGCTTTCAGCTGACAAGAGAGTTTATGTAAATTTGAATCTGCGATTCAAACTTTCTTTGAGAAGGCTAGCACTGATACACAAGCTGCAAATGTAAGTTCTAACAGAGGATAGCTACTTAGTTTTATGGATGGAAACCTTTATTTCTTCTTTAGTAGAATCTGACTAAAGCCAAGAAGAGCTAGCCCAGGACCAAGAATACAAAGATGGCAGTTTTGTAATGACTCCTGGGTGAGTGTTTGGGACTAGATCATGAAGTGGAATAGGGACAACAGAGGAGCTACAACTAGGCTGTAATATTTCAGAAAAAAACCCAACAAGAGTAATGCTGTACATCCAGCACCACATTGGGGATACAGCCATAACTGAAAAGAAAAATGTATAACTTAGCTAGGAAAGGTGTTGGGTTTGATGGAGTGGAACCATGTGACTATGCAACCTGCACCTTTGGTTGCAAGATGTATAAGAAGTTCAACAAGTACAAAGAACTCATAAATCTTGTTGAGCAAACCATTCTTGTGTTCATCTTCAAAATTCAAAAATATACTGACACTCTAGTGCCGTGGTGTTAAAAAGAGAACAAATTTTCTGAGAACCTGCTGTTGAAAGCAGACACACTTACGTGCACACCTTTCAGAGTGCAATACTAGTATTTTCCAGGAATTGGGAGAAGAGTCTATCAGCATGTCATGGCCCCTTTCTGTTTCAGAAAAAGAGGTCTTTTACCTATCCGCAACATCGGTCCAATACAGTCTGGCAATATGTGAGGCAGGACTTGATGGTTCTCTTCTAAGAAGCAGCTGATGACTTGGGCTAAGTCGGATAGCAAGGAGCAAATACTGAAAATATTATTCTATGATTATGTGCATTCTATGCACAAAAGTTAATTGTGCAAAAAACATGGTGAACTTACAGCAGTGAGTGAGTTAGGTCTGCTCATTGTAATAATAGGATAATCACAATCAATTGCTACTTTTATTTCTGGAAAGACAATTTGGCAAGGAACGTGATCGGGAAATTGAAGGTATGCTATCTTCAGACAGCGAGCCACAGTACGCTTCAGGAGAATTCAGACAACTGACTGCCAAATAACAGGAAAGTAGAGCCAGTGTTGAAGAAAAAGACTGATGGAAAAGGTGAAACAAGTGGAGATGATGTTGCACAGCAATGTTTAACTATTGAAACTCTCCTTTCTATGTTCCTTCAGAACATGGATGTTTAGAGAGAAGATTGATGAGGTGGAGGACTAAACTATGCTTCTCATAAAGGCGAATATCAGAAGTGGCTGAGAAAGTGCTAATAGTGCCAATAACGCAAATAACACCAAGGATGTGGGTTTGATCCCCATACAGGCCATTCACTTAAGAGTTGGACTTGATGATCCTTGGGGGTCCCTTATAATATTCTGTGATCTCTGATTCTGTGATCGATCAATGCTGCAGAAGACTTAGCTACCCACATCTATGACTTTACAATTGAGCAGGCCTCAGCACAGTTGAAAGCAACTGCAAAAGTAATTTCAAAAGGCAAGATTTCATATCACATGGAGCTTTGACCACTGAAGTTCTATATAGGCCATCAGAGCTCAGATAAGTCCTGAAGAATGTTCTGGAAAGTCATACAGAAGCTGGAGATACAACAACATGCCATTATAAACAAGTGAACAGGCCATGGCCTAAAGGGCATATACATTTTGTCTCAGGTACTGTTGTCTCGTCCAAGATACGAGAGTCAGGAACTATATGAAAAACAGGTCAGCTGTCATGAAAGGCTGGAATGCCAGAAAAGTAGAAGAAAATGCCTTGCAAAAAGCACAGACAAAAACTGGCATTCTGATGAACTTCAAAGGATTTATGATAGAGACTGCAGCTCAGGTTTGGATATTGTTTTAGCTGCTACATTAGTATTTAATTGATAGAACAACTGTTTCACAACCAGTGAAATTCCATTTGAATTTTCAGAGAATTTCACTTTCACATTCTTTCTTGGAAGCAAGAAGAACTGAAAACCTCAGTGCCTGGGTTACCAGGCTTTAGTTCCTATGTCAACGACGTACTGAAATTTCTAAATCCCCAAATCCACTTTAAAATCAGGAACCTTTCCTCTGAAGTAACCATGGTGCCACTGAAGCTGAAAAATGTAAAAATGTGTAATAGAAGCAAAAATTACTAGAAGTAAAAACTGGAAGTAAAAACTAGAAGTAAAAAAGAGACAAAAAAACCTGACTAGAGGATTCTCAGGGTATCCCTACACTATTAGCAGGAAGGACACCACCTGGAGCCTCAGCTGGAGACCAAATGAAAAACAAAATAAAACAAACTGAGAACACAAGCATGATTCCGATTATTGATGATCAAAGCAACTCAGTACAAAGCAGTATCCATAAAATGTTCCGAAGTCTTACTTCCAGTTTCAGGTCGGTCTCTGTGGAAGCTGATAGACAAGTTAGACTCTTGACAGAGAAAAGCAGAGATACAATGCCAAATTAAGTTGGGGAGCGGATTTTCAATTTTGTATGTTTTGCCAGAAAATTTTCATTGCAAAAAATAGAAAGCCTACTTTGTGAAATCTTGGTGGTGAAACTTTTGCCATTTTTAAATCACTTTTTAAACCAATGGTCTTAAATACAGGTAATAATTATTATACTTTTGAAAACATAAAGTCCTTTGGACGAACAACAGAGGTACTGAATTCAGTACTGAGAAAAAGCAAGTGATAGTTTAGGCAGTGGATGGTTGCTATTATTTCATACTCCCTTTAGAAATTTTTTGAAAATTTTACAACACTTCTGGTTTTATTGTTTTTGTTTCTTGTTCAATACATTGACATTTGTAGATTTGTTCAGTGAAAATGGAAAGTTGATGTGACTATTGCCCAAGTTGCAAAGTATTTGTTCATTAAATTGTCTTCCTCTTTAAAGATGTCTAAGTAGCAAAGCAACAGTATGCATATTCTATGCTTCTGACTAATTGACCAATTGCAATAACAAAAATATTGTCAGAACTTCTATTCCTTTGAAATGGGAAACATTTGTAACGTTATGGCCATTATCTGGTAATATGAAAGAAAAAGTCTGACTTTCTTACAGTAAAAGTGCTTAGTGTCTTGAATATTGTGGAAACAGCAACTTAGCAAAAGAGCTGTTCTGCAGTTTAGGGCTGTGCTAAGGCCATTTGGAGCTGTAATCATAATATTATGTAAGTATCCCTACTGCTCAACGCCTAGAATGCTGCCTTGCCTTTATTTTTCACCTCAGGGAGTCATCAGTTTATCTCAGAAATGCCTCACACAGCAGCTGGCACCTCTGTGCATGGTTGGGTAGTGCATGCTGGCTGCCCACCTTTGCCATGCAAAGGAGGGTAGATGCCAGCAGAAGTCCAGAGGGTAGAAGGTAGCAAAAGTCCAAAATATGGAGGCATCCTTTGAGATGCATAATGCAATTCACATATTTCTCAGAGTTTCACCAGAAGTATGGTATGTGTCACTAACATAAAATGTTTAATACACACAAACATCTCCAATAACTTAAATTTTTTTTTGTAATATATTTTTTAAATATTCTAGGCCTTTCCACTGTTTATGAATGACAGAAAAACGTTTTCCTAAATGAAAACTTAAAGCTAACACACATTATTTTACCAAATGGGGTCTGAGATGTGGAGTCTTTGTGAAAATAAAGAATGAGCTTCCCTTTTGACAGATTTCTAGATAGTTGAACCTCCTTTACTTTTAAATTGTAGGAAAAATAACTTCCACTTTGAAGTAAAAACTGCTTTCATCACCCAGTACAACTGTCTTTGAGCAAATTCCTGTTTTGTGATAGAGTAGGGGTTGGTTCATGAATGATTAGAAAAATAAGGAGGAGCTATCAGTTTGGCCATCTTGTATAAGATCAAACTTGATAGTTTGTTTGGGGATTTTTGTTGTTTGTTTGTTTTTTTCTTAGTTCATGCTGGCCAATGCTCAAAGTGGAATTCATGTTAATATTGAAGTGGACACATGAATAAAACAGCTTCTACAATCCACTTTCTACTGACCTTAGTTCTTTTCCTTTGGAAAAAAGAAAATGTGCCTGAACTAAGGTTGCTAGCTTTTCCAGACCCTTAACCCTGGCAGAAAAATGCTTTTCTTTTCCACTGAAAGTGAAATTAATCCCATTCAAAAATGTTGTCTAGCAGTGGCTGCTGCTGTTGTTGCTTTATTGACTGTTAAGACACCTTTGAGTATGGTTGAGAGAGTGGGGAAAAAATAGAAACATTATTGTGCAATCAATTTAGTGTGTTGCAAGGTGATAATAGAATTGTAACTTACTGCAGCATTTTGTTCTCACAAATCATAACTGTTTCTTAAAGGAACAAACAGCCCACAGTCAGTTTCATTTGAAATACTATGTTTAAATTCCTTCTTACTTCATTTTAAGCATGTTTACTTCACTATTAGCTCTGAGTGACTGCCAGATCTAACTACGTTGATTGCTTGTCCTTGGTATATACTCCTTCCTGGGGCTAACATCCCTCCTGCTACGCCCTGTCAACTTTTCAGTTAGATCAACTTGGGATATGGATCTCCTGTTCTCTTATCTCTACCTATCAGATAATTAATTAACCTCTCTGGTAAGCTTTGTATTCGTCTCAGTCTTTGATGGATCTTACAGTTTATCAGAATTGCAATTCATTAATATTGCAGATGCTTTGGTTAAGACTGTGTCCTCCGGGCTCCAAGGTTTTTCTTACACAGTGTATGCAGGCAAAGAAATACAATCCTGCTTTTCAAATCAGCAAGCAGTGAATCAATGTTCTTGTCCTTTCTTGCATGCTTACTCCCTAATTTCCATTTCTCTTTACTGGAGCTGTTGATGTCTTTTACTTTGTTGTGCTTGCCTGTTTTGTTCCTATTATTTTGTTTACTTTGACTCTCCTGACAAAAATGTCCTCAGAATGCTGGTTATTTTAATATAAGTTTTTTAACTTTTTATCAGAGTTTCATATCCTCTGCATAGGAGTTGAAAACCTAAACTGCTGTATTCTTTTAGACTGATGTTTGTTGAAGGCTGGAATTTAGGTGTGTGTACCAAGAAGACTGAAGTGGCAATTCAGACAAATTTTCCAGCAGAGATTAATGAGCCTTAAAGCACTATCTTTGCAATGGCAATTTAATGGTTTGAAGTCAGCTTAGGGATGATTCTTAGTTGTGCAAGCCTGTTCTGCCAGGTCCTTTCTCACATGAATTCCTATTTACATATTCTGATATACACAATACACACAATATTCCTACATAGTGATAGGAATAGACATAAATATCAGATACTGTTCTCTGAGAGGCAATATCTGTTTGTGGTACCAAAGACCTTCTGCCTGGGCTGAACTTAACCAAATGAGTCCTGGTGGGACTCCTATTTCCCCTCAAGCAAAGTTAGATGGTTCATGCCCACCCCTAAGCAGTTTCAGGCCCGGTGATTCCAGATCATATCCTGCTTTCTCTGGTCATACCTGTAGGTCTTTCAAGAAAAGTAGAAAGCCCTTTCTTGTGCTACAGGAGTGGCAGAAGAAGCTTTGCTAAAACCTTGAAAAAATTCTCTCTTCTTAATGTGTGTGTGTTTTACCAGGCATCAAACCCTTGATTCACAGTATTTGATTTAACAGCTGGGCAGAGTTTCCAAACCATCTACTGGTATGCAGTGATATCTGTAGATGGCCAGGAATTTCAATAACCATGAATATCTACAGCTTCAGCCCGTTTAATATTCTCTGTATTCTTTTGAGGAATATAATGTTCACAATTAAGTTTAGCATTTATTCACACTGTGTAATATGGCCTACTATTCACATTCAGAATTCTTTAGAAGTAATAAACCTGGGTTGTACATTAAAATGTGATATGACTCCCAGATGTACCCTGACTATTTTTTGGCACTTGGCACCACACATTATTTTCCACTGGTTCAGATGACAGGCAGAGCCCATCTGAGGCAAAACGAAACAATTTCCAACTGGTGGGCTTGATAGTGCAGGTGACATTAAATAATTAACAAGTTCTCTTTCAGAACCATGCCTCATGCTTTAATTAATATCGCTTCTTAAAATAAGAAGTTGTTTACCATTGCTGCTTCTGCAAGCTGATTGCTGCTTGCAAAAAACATCTGAGACATGACTATGCCCAGGGGATTGCTTTCACTTCATTGTTTATAATAACTACAAACAAAGAGCTGCAAAAGCTCATCTCGCCATGAGGCATTCTGACAATCTGCCAGTTTAGTCACCAATAATAATGAGACTGGCACAAGCAATAAGCTCAGCGCTAATCTAATGAGGGCCTGTTTCAATCTCTCATTGATATTACAGCAGCTGCTAAGCACCCAATGTTTGGGATGTACACACAAGAGGTATGTGTGCTTCCAACCAGTGGAAGGGCAATTGCCCCCTCAATACGGCTTTATTCCTATCCAGAAGCTGTGTTACCCTTTTTAAACTTAATTTCTGTCCCCCCTCTCAGAGATGTGATCCAAGCCAGCCCTGCTGAGGCAGTGGGTGTAAATCATGCGGGCTCTGTGTGCCATGGAGAAGGCTGGAGAGGAAGCTGAGCTGGAGCTGGAGCAGGTGCCCATGCAGAGCCAAAGGTGCCTGTGATGCACTGGGCTGCCTGTGCCGAGCCTGGGTAACGTCACTTCCGTCGCTTAATTCCTGCGGTGAATGCAATTATGAACAGATGGGCAAATGACACGATTCCACTGCTAATGAACTTCCCTACTGGGGAAGAGGACAGTGCACTACCCTTTTGTACTTCAGACTCTTAATTATCATTCTTAGAGTTTGGTGTGGTGTTTTGTGTTTGGGTATTTTTTGTTCTTGTTGTTGGGGGTTTTTGTGGGTTTGTTGTTTGTGTGTGTTTTCTTTTGTTTTTTTTTCTTCAAGCATAATTATTTCACATTTTTGAATTTTAAATTCTTTTGGAGATGGTTAACTAGCTTGTGCCTCTCCTGGAAAGTTCTGAGGATGTGGCAGAAAAAATGGGTTTTATTTCTAAATGGAAACAATAGTATTTAAATGAGCAATTTAAGAGAAAAAGAAATGGGTGCTAGCCTGAGTTCTTAAATGCCATTTTCTTCTTTCCTCAATTCCCATTGCCCTCCCTTCCAGCAACTTTTTTCTCGAAGCAGCATTTGTAGAGGAAGAGCTCATAGTTCTGCGGTTCATACATCAGTTTAGGAGGAATGAGTAGGAAGAGACTGATTTGGAAAGGTATAAATAACATTTCTACTGAGCCGAAGCACAAGCAAAATGAAACCCAGAAAAAGTTGATGCTCAGGTCCTAAATTTCGTATTTCACAGAACTAAACTGATAAAAATACATTCTGTATCCAGTTGAAATATATGTCTCAGCATCAAAATATCATGAAAGGAGTGATGCTAAGCATCTAATTATACATCTTTTTTTTGCCTGTCTTCAGAAATAGTGTTGCGGAATAAGATGGGATGCCCCACATTTCTGGGAAAAAAAAGGTAAAAAAGTTAATAGTTCCGTCTTCCTAGTTTGCGTTTCTTTTTCATTCGGAAAAATACATGGTCATCTTTTAGATAAACAATTTGGATGACGTGTATCTGTAGTCCAGTGTGTGATAATACCCTAGTGAAAATTTGACAAGAGAATGTTAACTTTGGAGGTTCAGACAATAGACTGTTCTTCTGCATTGTTACTTGTTAGAACTGTAAACTATATAGTAGGATTTCTAAATTTCCCACTATTGGTAGGGCAGCGCTAATATGTAAATCTTTTCTCTATGTCACCTTTTGATCTTATACTGTTATTATACAGCTAGTGACTTGGCTTAACTTTAAGCACTTATATGAGGCATCTAAGTAAGAAAGTTGTTCTCTCCAAATTATTTGCTGTTAGTGACAGCAAGCATGAGAGTCAATCTTCCACTGAGTATTTCAGAGCGCTTAAGTTAGATATCTTAAAGGTAAACATTGTCAGTGACTTCATATGGAAGGAATAAAAAGGTCTGTTGTGTCATAATGGAGACTGTAAATGACTCTCTTAACAGTCAGAAGCAATTGGAAGACTTAATGTCCTAATACGTTATACAACTGCAATGAATTTTAAAAGGCTTTTTAAAAAGGGACAAGGGAGGAGGTGGGAGCAGAAGAAACATCCCCTGAGCTGAAGCTGCTAATGTTGGACTCTTTCGTGAAACCACTGAGTTTTGCTGTTGTAACTTTCCAGGAGTGCAAAGAGGCTTATATATTCAAAGTACCACAAACTGTTAATGGTTTCCACTGAAACAGATGGCAACATTATGATCAGTTTTGCAATTAATGCTGACTGCAGATTGTTATTGAGGCTGCAGTCATAGTTCTCCATCTCCTGTGTTACCACAGTATTATCCTATAACAGAATTTATTTTAAAAATTTCTGATAACCCCTTGTTCCCCAAGCTACTGAAAATGCTTAATATATTTGAAGTTAGTATGAATTGCCTTCTGCTACTTGCATACCAAAGCTCTTGCAAATTAAAACCTGTCTTTCTCCCATGACCCTGAAATTTAGAGTAATATGTGATCTCCTTTTTCTCTTGAACTATTAAACTGGTGATTAGAAAGCCAAGCACATCTGAAAGATACTATTTCTAGAACAAACTCTAAGGCTGCACATATCTGACACAATCGCACTTCTGATTTATTGAATAAGTGAATATTTTCTGCCCATTTATTTCAGTTTCTCAACATTTTCACTGCCAGCTAATCTCAGCAGGTGGGGTTTTTTTGTTGGTTTTGTTTTGGGTTTTTTTGGGGGTGTTTTTTGTTGTTGTTGTTTTGGGGTTTTATGTTTGCCTTTTTTTTTTTTTTAATTCAGTGTGATGATCTCACATGCATTGCACAGATTGGAACTATCTTCTTTGCAAACTTTCATCATATGTCCAGCAAACTCTATATGCACCAGAGACATTAGCAGTTTGCAATTCCTTTGAAAAGAAATATAATCATACTTTAAGAGGCACAAACCTTTTACCTCTTGGAATTCATCTGGTGTAACATGAAAAGTGGGTAGATTGTTTTGCAGCTAATTCAGGTGTATCAGTGCTATTGTCCTACAAACATCAGTGAAATGCCTTGTCACGTTAAAGGGAGATGTGTGGGAAACAGGCCGGACTATTCTGCAGGCTGGTTGCATAACTTAACTTTTGCCATTGGAATTAACCAGATGAAGGTAAAGTAGCTCAAAGGGAAGTTTTCAAGAATAGCTGGAGAATGATCAGACATTGCTGAGAACAAAGTCAGGGAGCAGAGGGACTGGGGAGCACTTCTGCTTTGTCCCGGTTGTGGTTACAGCCAGTTGCCTGTGTAAGGCAGCTGTGTTGGTCAGTAGTCACCCCCATCCCCACAGGCCCTGCCACGGCACACACATGCAAATGCCCACAGTGGGCAGTGGCAAAAGCTGTGGTCTTCTCCCCAAAAACATTGGGCTCAAGTGCCAAGTTTCTCCTGAGATCAGAAGGAGTTGGGGCCAGGAACCCTCCAAGGGGCAACATCTCGCTGCAGAGCCTGGCAGCTGGTCCTGCTCCCTGACCATCATGCAGGCCATCCCGTGCCAGGAAAAGTCTCATGGCTGGTCTACCTGGAGCCTCGCAATCGCAGGAATACGACATTTATCAAGGGCCCTCTTTCCCATCAAAATAAAGATTTTGTCACTTGAGTCACAGTTTTCCCGGCTCAGTATTTAGTAGGAACTTAAACCTTGAAGCCAGGCCTTCCAGAGAAAGAGAATAGTGCTGGTGGGCTGCACCTCGCTGCTGTGAGAAGCAATTGCTTCCCAACAGTCTCCTGTATTTTGAAAGGTATGTCACCCAAATGCAGCACAGAAAATAGCACAGAGTAGAAAACCTGGCAGAATTCTGAGATGCCTCATTAAAAAGAGAAGAAGTTTTGTGAAACCGAGTTCTTTAGAAAACCAGAGGTTGGGGCCTGATTACTGCTTTCAGACTTTATAAATGTGAACAGCTGAAAGTGACAGGTTAGCAGAGTTCAGATGTTTGTTTTTTCAAGGGTGGCATTGTACAGATGTAATTGGAACCAGGAATGCTTTTTAGAGTCATATCACAGTAATAAGCTGGTAATTGTACAATTTTTCTTGATAGGTAACTTATGTAGTGGGAAAAATACTTTTTTTTCCCACACATTATTACGGTAAATTGTTGAATTACTTTACTATGTAGATGAAGTATTTGTCTCCTGGGAATGGTTCTAATAAAATAGAAAATTTATAACAACCTTGCAAAATTATTTCACCAATCAGGAACCACAGTAAAAGGTAATCATGTTGTATGTTTGTAAACAATGGGCATTTTAATAACAGGAAAGTAGTTTTAAGAGGATTTTATTATTACTGCAACAGAGCAACTGATATTTAATCTGCAGTAGTGAATATCAAATGCTATAAATTTTGGAGTGAAAAAAGGTCACAGATAAAATCTCTCCAGTTGAACACCATGGAGATGATAAGGGATGTAACTCATGGAACTCTACCATAAATCTTGAAGATACAAGTTGAAAGAGTTTTGTTAATGTTGCAAAGTTAACAGTTTCTGGTTTAGGGGAAACATACTCATCTGGGGCTAAAAATGATACCTTGTTCAGTTTTATTTTTGCCAAATAAAAGGTATGTTAGCTAAAATAAAGTCAATAAAAACACTTCACAGCCAGAAATCTCATATGGGCCATGAAGACCTATTGCAACAACCATAGAAAATGCCAGTAAAGGTTTATCTTAGTATCTAACTTAGAATCTAAGTGTAAATCAAACTTTGGATCATAGAGTCAAGATTTAAGTGAGACAAATCTCTGTTTGGAGAGATAGATCAAAATATAGAGAGCAAATTTGTTTAGCTTAATGCATGCATAAATATTTAAACTCTTATATGGATTACAAAAAGAAATTTGGGGGATCCACAAGAAATCTCATTAACATCTGCTTTTTTTTTGTCCTTAGGAGAGACTGTCTAAAGAACCTTTTGTTTAGTCTGGGTATGATCTCATCACTGATAATGTACATAGAAACTGTATGTATAGTATACAGGATGCTTAGAATCATATGTATTTATACAACAGATACACTAATAGGGCTTTCCATTTAAATAAAATCAACAAAGTAAATCTTGAGTTGACGTATGAGTAGGGCAAACACAAATGAAAATGAGGAAAGGGTCCCTAGAGAAACATCATGTAATCACTTTGCATTAAGTTCATTCATCTGTGCAATGGGTGGATTTATATCTGCCACATAACATTGTGATGCTCTTTTTATTAATATTTCTAAAAAAAGCAGTGATATTATTTAATTAAGCAGGCATGCAAGTACCTGGTGGTGTTATTTATCTGTCAACAACTGACATTCATAAGTATTCAGTTTCTCCCTTCCTCCTTAAAATGATGTCCTATTCAAGACAGAAAGAATAGAGCTGGGTGACAAAGTCACCTATCTCACCTCTCCAGGTGATAAAACAATCTGCCTTTTCCATGTCAAGTGCAAATATTTGCCCAGCTTATTGAAAGAGATGTTGTAATCTCTCTAGCTCATCCACTAAAGTGGTTATCGAGCCTTACCAGTAGAATCTTATTAGTATCTGTACATTCACTGCCGCAAAAAACAAGAGCTTTTCCACCTTTCTTCCTCTTTTTTAGCCTTTTTCTAGGCTATCTACCCCTTGTTTCTTCCATTTTCTCTTGTGGACCATATTCTGAGGATCTCTAATCATTCTGATTGCTCTCCATTGGAGTCTATCCAGTTGCTCAGCATCTTTCTTAGAAGTGAATTGTCCAAAATGGAAGACAACATTTTAGTAGAGATTTTGTACAAGCCAAAGCAATAAGATTGCTTCATGTAGAGTCTTGCTGCCTATCTTCTCATATGTATATCCTTGGTGTGATCACTTGGGATGACATTATTGACTCATATTCAGCTTGTAATCAACACTAAGGCCCAGAATCTTTTACAGGACTTCTATCCAGCCAGCTGTGACACACACAGTATTTGCATCTGATTATTCCTGTTTAAGTGTAGTATCTTACACTTGAACCTCAGTATTTCCTCATAAGAAAATAGAGGCAGAAAATTTCACAGCTGAGAGAAGGTCAGATATTCCTTTTCTTGTATAGTAATAGAGAGGTTTTGTCAGTTACCACATACTGCTTGCTTTCATTACTTTGCCAATGAAATAATTGCTTCATACATTTCCTAACTCCAAAAAGAGTTGACTAAATAAAAACATTGACTACTAAGATCATAATTCAGACACCAATTAGCTTGAGACCACTCAAAGAAGAAAGTTGGGCCAAAAGGGAGCAGTACAGAGAGAGAGGCATTTGTGTGTTCTTTTATCTGTAACCTAATTTAATACGTTCCTAAGCAAGCAAACTACTCTTTATGAACTGTTTTCCACTTCTTTTGACTTTTCAAATCAACTGGACTCAGACTTGCATGCACCCACCTTGAAGTACTACTTATCTTTCTTCAGACTGAAGTAAATAACCCAAAATGTTGTAAAATTATAGAAATGAGATAATTGCAAAGGGGATTTGTCAGAAAGCCTGTAAAAAACAATAGCTCTTATATAATATATTGTACAATACAATTGTATCTGTTAGTGTATAGCAGGAGAATAACAATGATAGGAAAAAACGCACAATATAAAGTGTTGAAAGAACTTTTTTAACTATTTATTCTTGTCTTCGGTTAGCTGACAAAAAACAGACACATAACACTTGTTAGCAATTTTTACATGGAAAATGCATCCATTAAGCCTACTGTGCGAGCCACTGATGTAACCAGAGCAGTCAATCAAAGATGAAATGGAGCTGTACAGTGAAAGAATTACTTCAGACACTAATAGACAAGAGGAAAAAAGCTTACATCCTGAAGCAGGAGATTACTAGTCATAGCAACATAAACAAACACTCCTTGATGTCTTTCTTTTCCAGTTATATCAGATTATTTACCAAACAATGAAGCAGATTAAGATACAGATTACCTTATATTTGGTTTATTTTTAGAACCACTTTTATGTTGTTGATTTCTCTTCCAAATGGAACTTTTTGCCGAAAGAAATGGTCCACTATCCAGTTGTCACATACATTACACCATAGACTCCTCACTGCTGGTCTTTTGTTCTGTTATAAATATAATGCATTTGAATAAATTGAAGTGAGGAAAAGAAACCTAATGTAATGCTTTTGCTCTGAATAGTGCAAATATCCTGTTTTGCTAGTTTAAAAAAATGAAATTTAATTTCCTAAGGACTGTTCCCCAGTGACTGGAAAGAATTCGTGTTGATAAGAAGCAACTAAAGCAAATTTAGTTTTCAAGGAGAGATGATACTTTCTTAAAGAAACAAAGAAACATTACTGTGTTATCTTTGGCTGGTTTACTGAGGAATGTGCTATGATCAGGAAAAAATATGGGGATGTGGTACCTGCTGGAATGTGGTGAAAGTTAATGTATCAGAAAAAGCACTCAGAACAGAAAGCATTCAAATCATGGCAAAACTTCTTACATTTTCATTGTAAGCCGCATATATTAGAGTATGAAAACCAAGCTGTCATTTACATATACATAAGGTCTTGATCCTTTATTTAGTTTTTTAACTGACCATAGCCCTGCTTCTGTAATCCTATCCTTCTAAAGTGAACAGAAACATAATTATTATGTGCAGCTGGTGTATGGCCAAATGAATTTAAGACTCTAATTTTAAATAAATTTTTAAAAATTCCAAAGAATTTAATTAAAAATTGTTAACTTATTCATCAGCACTTTTTGTAACAGTACAACTTTACTATTGAAGAAACTGTCTTGGGTACGTAATAGTAACTAATTTTTGTTCTATCATCTAATTTAGGCAAAATAATAAGTACATGCATGGTTTAATCTCCAGGGTAGTTTCATTCTTCTGATTTGCTCACTCAGGGTCTTTATTACTTTATTGCCCCAAAGACTCCACTTGTCATCTCAGGAGCTAAATATTCCGTTATGTGTGTTAGGCCTTCATGACAATCCCAATATGAAGTCTTTTCATCTTCTCCAACTCATCCAGTGTCACCAAATTTTATTTCTCTGTGGGCATAACGAAATTACTCACGGATTTTGGAGTTGGAACACTGTGACATCGGGAATACAGTGTTCTAACTTATCTAATGTAACTGAAGAATAAAGTTTTTTGTGCCCCAGTTCTGAATTTCGCAGCGCACTCTCTTCCATTCTATATATTTTAGTAGCAGGCCAGCTGGAAGGAATGAGCATGCATGATTTGTAGTATAGTCATAACACATGGCATCAACAGAATTAATAACTTTGGAAATGTAAGTCTCATATGAGGTTAATATGTTTGCTTTTCTGCATGGTCAAGTTTTGTGTTTTTAAAGTTTAATTGTAAGCTGCCTATATAAATATATTTATACATTAAATAGATATACACATTTCACACGCATTGCATAAACACATTAAAATATACACACATTTAGACATTTTATATATTTAATGTATATTCATATATATATGCTTGCTTTTCATTCAATTACATCTTTTTAATCTTTGTTGATAACTTATATTAATTTCCAGTTGTTAATATATCATAGTGAACTCCAAAAAATTAAGCATTTTGTTAATTTCTAGGTTTAAGAAAGACATTAAACTACAAAAAACTTAAGACATATTTGAAATTAAAATTCTGTATAATCTCTCCGCCATACATCACTAGCACATTTCTTGCAGCTCTCTGAAATGATTATGTGAAAAACAAGAAGTTCCTTACAAGCTCTGCATAAAGTTTATGGCGTTACATTGGATGAGGCATGTAAACCTGGACAGTTTTTCTGTTTCTGGGATAAGTATAATTTTCCTTCTTGTAGTCCCCAGTTCTGTTTTCCTCTCCAGCCGTGATGGGAGCTGTCCCTTTCCTTAGACCAGAGACACAATGCAGAAAAGCCTTGGTGCAGCTTTTTCATGTGGGAGGCTGAGGAGAAATCCTGGGATGAGGTTGCCATGGCAAGAAGCAGTCCCTGCCCTGTACAGTTTACACTGCTTTGTGAATGCCATGCGCGAGCTCCACTTTTCGTCGTCATTTGTATAATCAGTGGTTAATTTACTGTGACTTAATTCTCAACAATGTATTTAGACTTTGCACACTTCATTTAAAGGTTTCACTTTTATTATCTTCAAATCCATGTAAAGATTTGTGCAGGGAAAGGAAAAATTTGAAGGCATCTTTCTCAGTAGTGACAGGGGCATAGAAGGAGGGGCTATTCTTTCTTTGTAGCCATTAGATCTCTATTAGCAGAGCATTTTCTAAACATCTGCTCTGTAAAATAGCATACAGTAAAAATTAACTGTGTGATCAGGAGTCAAAGGCAAGGAGCTACATTAAGTTCTTTCAGACTGCTGTTTCATGCCAATAGATGTGGGACCCTTCCTGTGGACTGATGGAGGCCATGGCTGTACCACAAGATCATACAATATCCAGAAGAGGAGAAGGAAACTGACTGCATCACTAGGCAAAAGGTCCTGTCTTTCAGCTGTTGAGACAGCACTGACAGCCCTACAGGGATCTGTTTGCTACTTTTGTACATGAAGGTGAGGTACCAGGAGGGTTGTTGATGACAGGAATGGGGTAGAGCAGGATTTTTCTTGTAGGTAAGACTAGTTGCAAAGACTGCCCTTGATATCTAGGGAGAGTTAACGTTAGCAGAGCTCAGTGCAGACAACATAACTGCAAATGAACAAAAAAAAAAAAAAGAAAACAGACTTTTGGATTCATACTGAATGATTTGAAAAAGGGGAAAGCTAAGAATTCAGCAGTTTGTTTAAAAACAAGTAAACTGAAAAAAACCCCAATCACTTTATGAGCCCATCTATTGGACATCATACTATTTAAATTCTACAATTTCTGACCTATGCATTAGTCTTTACAAAGCATGGAGAAAAGGGATCATAGTCCTATTAGAGAGGCTTGGGGTCTTCTAGCAACAGGAGACCTTCTAACATGATTTCAGTTGCAAGGGGGAAATTTACTCATGACTTGCCTCCATTCTCCCCTTAGTCAGATGACTCTGGCAAGCATTGAATATTAAAATAACTTTTCAAACTCTTTTGCAGTGTTCTGCTGACAGTTTTATTTTAGCATTTTTATCAAACTATAGTGCTTTGCACTCTTATTGAATTAAAGGGGACTTGCAGTGTTTCACACATGAAACAGTGGTGAGAATTACCAGTAAAATGAAAATTTCTGAAGGCAGTATTTTATAGTATATGCTATAGCTGTTCACATCACTTTACTTACAAAGGGAGTAGCTTTCTGTTGCGCTGTCCTACGTAAAATGAGGAAATACTTAATTAGATTTGCCACAATGGCTATAGTATGGAGGTGATGAAATTATTCAGACCGGAAACCATATGCAGACTTCAGCACTAGAGAAAGAGAGAGACAGTTTTGTTGCTATCAAAGCATCAAAAGACAACTGAGTGTCTTAATTTAGACATCCAGTATATCTGGTTGACATTTTTCTTTCCCTCCTCTTCTGAAAATGAGATTCTTTAGGAATGGAAAAAAAGTCACATCTGCAAAAACAAATACTGAGTAAAGAACATGAAAATATTTTAAAATCTTGTTCACTCTATTTCCTGCCCATTTCTTCTTCCTAGTTTATTTTCATGAATAAAATTTTCACTACTGTTTTTTGCAGTGTTTTCTCAGTGTTTCAACACCTATTTACTGAATAGGTTTAGGAATATTCTTTCTATAATATCTACTTATCAAGTGGTATAAATAGCTAGAACCAAACAAGTATTTTTCATCTGATCAACAGGTCCAAATTAGTTTAGAATCATTTAAGGTCATAGAGTCCAACTGTAAATCTGGCACTGCCAAGTCCGCCACTAAATTATGCCCCTAAATGCCACATCTACACATCTTTTAAATACCTCCAGGGGTGGTGACTTCACCACTTCCTTGGGAAGCCTGTTTCAGTGCTTGATAACCCTGCCTGTGAAGAATTTTTTCCTAATATCCGATCTAAACCTCCCCTCAATTGAAGCTGTTTCCTCTTGTTCTGTCAATTGTTACTTGGGACAAGAGCCTGACCCCCACCTGGATACATCCTCCTTTCAGGCAATTGTAGAGACTGTAAGGTCTCCCCCAAGCCTCCTTTTCACCAGGCTAAATAACCACACCTCCCTCTGTCACTCCTCGTAAGACCTGTGTGTTCCAAACTCTCACCTGCTCTGTTCTTTGAGCATGCTCCAGGACCTCAATGTCTTTCTTGTAGTGAGGGGCCCAAAACTGAACACAGGTGCAGCGTCACCTGGGCCAAGTACAGGAGGATGATCACTGCCCTAGTTCCACTGCCCACAGTACTTCTGATCCCATCCAGGATACGAAACCCTAGGCAGACAGTATCCACAGCCTTTCCCTCATCCACTAGGGAGGTCCCCTTGTCATAGAAGGACATCAGGCTGGTCGAGCAGGACATGCCTTTCGTAAACCCGTGCTGGCTGGGCCCAATTCCCCTGGTTATCCTGTACATGCTGTATGATTGCGCTCAAGATGATGTTCCCCAGCACCAAGGTCAGGCTGGCTGGCCTGTAGTTCCCTGGATGCCCCTTCCAACCCTTCTTGTAGATGGCCGTCACATTTGCTAACCTGCAGTCACCTGGGACCTCCATGGTTAGCCACAACTTCTGCTAAAAGGTAGAGTGGCTTGGTGAGCACTTTTACCAGCTCCATCAGTACTCTTGGGTGGGTCCTATACGGCCCCATAGACTTGTGCATATCTAAGTGGTGTAGAGCACTTCCACACTTGGTCACCTCAATTATTCTGTCTGTCTGCTATTTCAATAGCAAACATTTATGGAAAAGAGTTGGATATATGGTATTTGTAGAATGATCCTTCACATTTTGTGCTTTCCAAGAATGCAGTACCCAGCAGTTTTGAGGCAGGGGTTTTGGAGAAAAACTGCATTTAGCAGATAGCACTCTATCTTATCCTTCTTCCTGCCAGTAAGGGTCCTTATTAGCATCAAAATTGCCTACATTGAGATACCACTTGCCTATCTGAATATAAGGTAGCTAACCAACCCATTTACCAGCAACAGTCTCAAAAAAAGATCATCCTCCAATGTAGAGTAGACCCCTCCCAGTCTATGGAAAAATAAAAACCAAGTAACTAGACTAAAGCAGCCATAGACGAGATGGCTGTATCATTCCTACACTTTCAGTCATGCATAAGCTAAGCCTTTCTGGAAGCCTCATCGACCCCTGTTCTAGCTTCAACCCTCTAAGAGTTAACAGCCTTTTAAGTGCAGTTTTGCCATGAGTTTTAATACAGATGCAGTCTGTTCAAAAAAAAAGACAGATCTGCAAAGATTGTTCAAATGCAAAATTTTAGTTTAGGGCCTGTGTGTAGATATGTCATTTGTTAGCAGAGTTTGGAAGTTAGCAAAAGTTAAACCATCTTTTTTATTTCTCTACTCTCCACCATTTAAGCAGTTTCTGCACTGCACAGCTGCCAGGTAAAGAGCATTTCAGTCTGCAGAACAGTGAAAGAAGAAAATCCATTCTGCATAATAGATGACCAGTCCCTGTTGTGACATTTATTGTGTCTTCACTTATAAGATATTGGATAGTGCATATGTGTCATAACAAAAGGATTATCCATCACATATACTCCTCCATATACAGCTGTGAAGTATTTAGGTGTGCATTTGCATATCCACATCTATATAAAGACAGATGGAAGACTTGGCTCACAATGGACTTAAGCCAATACATCCATTCCTTACAATGTAGCAAGACTACACTATCCCAAAATCCGGCAGACTGATGTTATCTATTTAACCTTGAGGACCTCCAGTGAAGGTGATGAAACAACCTCCTCGTGACATATTCCCTAAAGCCTAGACCTTTCTTACAAAGATTTTATGTTTATCTAAAGCACAGTTTCCTTGCTGTAGTTTCCCTACACCTACTAGTTGTCAGTCAAAGAAGTCTATGCAAGAATTATTGCTCGCTGTCCCTTTTGTTACATCCCCTAGCATATTTTGCCAGTTGTCATGTCTCTCCTCAGCATTGTTTTTCCTAGATGGTGTCTTGTGGGACCTGTTTTCTAAATGTTTAATCATTTTTTATTTCTCTCTGAACTCCCTAATTTGTCTGTCATTTTTCAAACGTGATGCTTAAAATTGAATGTAGGACTCCAACTGATGCTTAATAAACACCAAGTAGAACAGGGTAATTAACTCATTTGGGTTTAAATTTATTATTCTTAATACAACTTAATACCCTATAACATTTTCTTCCCTTTCACCTTTTTTTTCTGGTTGTGAAAGTGCCGTGTGTTTGACTCATAAGTACTTTGTCACCCAGCACAAACTCCTGTCCTTCTGTTGTATCTATCTCATTACTCTCCTTGCCTTCTATGTTTGAACACATTATTAATCTTTCACCTTTTCGCCTCAATGACTTATTACCCCTATTGGAGATGATTTTTTGTTCCTTTTAGTCATCAAGTAATTAAGATTTTATTAATACTAGCTACAACCTATGAAGTTGCCTCTTTACATAGCTTCCAAAGAATTTATTGTCTTCCAGCTTCAAATTAAAAATTGGTTTAGTGTGTGTTCTGTCACATCCCACACAGTTAATCAAAGTATTGTGTGGTCGAGGGTGGACTCCCTACAGAAACTCACTTGATATTCATGTCAATACGACACCAGATAGGTTAATAATTACTTTCAATATTTGCCTTTCTTTAACCAAGGAACAGTTCATTCCTTCCACAGTCCTGTTGACTTCAACTGAACTACTTGTAGAATACACTTTAATGCTAGTAACCAGTAAGCTCCTTCTCTGCTGTTGCTAATCAGCTGAATAAATTAAACTGTTCGGGCCTTAGGCTGGCTATTCTATCA
This sequence comes from Ptilonorhynchus violaceus, assembly GCA_013397565.1. Lineage (NCBI taxonomy): Eukaryota > Metazoa > Chordata > Aves > Passeriformes > Ptilonorhynchidae > Ptilonorhynchus > Ptilonorhynchus violaceus. The sequence continues at coordinate 1,458,380 of VZRJ01004544.1, forward strand.
AAGCACCCCTACTATTCATAAGAGTACATCTAAGTAGAATCAAAAGTTTGGGGGACTCTCCAGCTTGTCAAAGCAAGGCTTGAGATGGGATTTCTGATTCTTTTGTGCATGTGTGTGACAGGGAGAAAGAGTGGCTGGGGAAAATGGAAATTTGGAGGAATGTGGAAAAAAAAATGCATTCTGGCAAGTTTCCAACAGTCTGTGTTAAAATATGGCAGGTGTGTTACTTGGGAATTTCCATGTGGCCTAAAGGTGAAACTTAAATTGATTTCACTCCTTTGTGCTCACTTTCTTTCTAGCAGAGTGCTTAAAAACTTTAATCCTTCTGAGGAGTGATAGGCCATTTATCCCTTACACCAACTTTTTTATTTCTTTTGCTAGGAATGCTAGGAGGACTGTGGGTTTTTCCCTTGGCCAGGCAATAAAATAAATCATATTCTGCTGTTGCTAGTAAAGATTTTAAATTCAAAAATAGAGTAAAGAAGAAAATATTTCACAGGCACTTTTAGAATTCGTTTAATCTTCAGCTGCCTCTGAAGTCTCCATGTTGTGATATATAAAATTTTAGGTGTATTATAAAGGCATTACAGACAGACCTTTGGCATTCCAATCTTCAGTTCTGTAACTGTATGTAAGTCCTATCAGATAAAAATCTACAAAATGCAAAGAAAAGGATAGGCATGAAAAGGATCCTAGGGAACTTTACCCTATTTCTCTGACATATATTAAATTATATCCACTGCTGGAGTCCATGAAAAGTTAAAGTCATATTTACAAACAGTGGAATTCTAACTGCTTATACTTTCAGTGGCCATAGAAGACAATTAACTAGTGACCAATGCACATTTTTATTTGCTTGTAAAAATATTATTTCTTGTTCATGTTTCAAATGTCTATACCAAAGAAAAAAATGCTCTCAACATCTTTTATGAAAGAACTGTGAGAGAATTATTAGATTGTGAATTTAATCTTTCATTTCTTCAGGACCATAACTTAATGATCCTGGAGACAACTGATGTATGATGCCATTCTTTCAAGTATGAATATATACTTGCCACTTTCCTACTGCTAGTCTGCATTGTATTGACTTTCTGTACGAGTCTTACACAGTAAACAAACTATAAAACATTCTTATAAAACAGATGGACTATACACTGCCTTCTGTTGGATGAAAAAAAACCAACAAAAAACCAAAAGGCTATTTTTTTAATGTTATTTTTCAGTGAAATTGTTTTCAAGGCACAATATTTTAAGAGACAATAAGCTTATGTGCCCATTGATGCAACCAGAATCTTACACTGTTTTTTCATATCTTTGTTTTGTTGATGTTTTTAAAATAGATGCTGTATGATGTCTATAGGTCAGAAGAGAAATGTTAAATTGTTCTCTGTCTTTGTAGTATGTCTGATGTCAAACAGACTGTACTTTTCAGTCTGCTTTGCATGTGGTATCTCATCCCATGTCCCACTGAGGTGAAGTTATTGATATTGTTCTGAAAAACGCAAGGGAAACGTACTTCTGTTGAAATTTAATGAGCAGTTTCAAATTATGGACTAACATGTAGAATGAAGAAAAGTCAGAGACAGGCAAGCATTTAACCAGATCCAAGGATTTGGTCTTCCTCCTTCCAAATCTTAGTCAAACAGATACCATTAATCCAGGCTCATTCTGCCATGGTTATTTAAACTGTAAGCTCAGACTCTGAAGCAGCACCTAACACTGTGAGACATCTATCAGATTTTTGTTGTGACCTTTCAACCTGCAACTGTAATGTAAACAGACCCAGCATCTTATGCTGCTGCTAGTACTATTTTCTGATATTAAGGAAGATAAAAAACTGTCATTGTTATGGTAATTTTTTTTTTATTATAAAATTTTAGCCCACTAAAATTGAAATGGATGTCTGATTCCTCCAAGATAACTTGAATTTCCAAGATAGATGTTTGGACACTTTTGATGAACTCTGACAATTTACCAAAGATATCAATCTGATTGTCTTACGCTGAGAAGAATTATGTCAGGAGTGGTATAAGGTTATCTGGTTTTATGAGTGTCAATAATAAATGACCAAAAAAAAAAAGTATTCTGAGTCAGCTTACCAAGAAAGGTCCAAATCAGCTTTCAGAAGAACAGAGCACTGATGCTCACTATAAAAAATGAGAAGACAGGTGTTGAGGTCACCAGACTCTGATAAGGCGATCACTATTTCCTGAGCATGAAGATAGCTCAGAGGCACCAGGTTCACTTAAAAAAAACACCTCAGGAAACATTTTGCTAAGGTTTGCATACCATTTTTAGACATTTAACAGTGGAATTTTAGCTTGTAAAAAGAAAAATTATTAACATTACTCCTAATTCTTAAAGTGTTGAACATAGCCATACTATTAATTTTATACTAGATACACTCCAAAAGAACCTAAGTGTTTCATTATACAAACAGAACCTGGAAGTCTATTACTGAGACAATAGATGCACTTAGATATGTCTTAACTCATATTCTGTAACATAAACTAACCTCCAGTTTCTGAACCAGTTTTTTTATTAGAAAACACATATACATATGAAACACGTGGTTTGTAGTATTGATCGGGTATTTAAACACAAATGTGTTTCTAATAAGCAATCAAGGGTTCTAACCACAAAACCCATATAGGCAGATATTTGTTAGTGCCCAAACTTGATTATGTCATGTTTTATATAGCTTGTAATGATCTACAGTCTAGTTCCTAAGGCTTGTTGAAGCTTGCAGCACAGTGTTCAAAGACAGAAATATCATTAAAAAAAACCCCAAGTACAAAAGTCTCTAAAAGTTTTCTCTGAATAGAAAAAAAATCCACATGCCATTTTTTGCTATGAAGATCAACTTTTCTTGGAGCAACAAGTTTCAAATTATTTACTTGTTTATCTATAATTGATGTAAAATACTCCCAAACAATCATTTATTCAGTTTCTTCTCGGTATGTCTAAGCAGACTTTGCTGTGACTAAGAGACCTTTTTCCTGTCCTAAAAAGCCACTTCTTAAAATGTTAACAGTAAAACTAAAATAATTCTCATTTCTAATTAGTTTTTTTACAGAAATGAAAGGTTTCCAAATACTTTTTTCACAACTTTTTTAGTAAGCTGCCATGTTATTTTTGTTGATATAATAGCTATATTCAGTGCTGAACATCACTGTTGTCAAATGTACTGATAATTCCTCTGATGTCAGTGACAGAAAGATTGTGTCTTGTCGGTAAGAAAAGCAGATGCCTTGGGCATGTTGAAACTGAGAAATTAGATTCCCCTAGGAGAGCAACCATGTGAGAACTCTAAGCAGTTACTTCCCAAGAAGGAACTGGTGAACTGATTTATAAAAAATGAGAACTGACACCTTTGCTTTAAACTAGAGTCAAGCATGCAGTATAGTTTGCAGAAGTGCAATTGCATTTTTTTTCCAGTTGTGTTCTTCTGTTTATGTTCTTTAGTTTTACTCTAGACAGATTTAGCATGCACATGTGTCAAGGAAGAGGATATCAGTATTCAGCTCCAGATATAGATAGCTTAAATAAAGGTGTAAGTGACCTTAAGTTCACTCTTGTGTTTCTGTACCGAGAAATTTAACTAAACATGCAAGTGTTTACTGCTTTACTAACCCACCAAGCTTTCTTAGATATCTTTCAAACATTTTCCATTGTAGACATAATGTTTCAGGAGTTGCTTGAAGATGCTGGATATTCTAGTTCTGATCCAGGAAAGTCCAGGAGGCAGATGTATCTTTCAGCTGTCCTCTAGGATTATTTGTAAACCAGAGCTGAGTGTGTGATGGGAGCTTGGCTGAAGCAGATGCTGTGGTGCTCGGCAGAATGAGGCCGCCAGGGTTGTTCCATTTGTGCAATAGGGAAAGGGCTACTAGAGGCTGTGAGTCCTTCTTCACCTATTATTTGACCCAAAATCTGATTAAGGACAGATTTCTCCTCTGTTATCTATCCTTTGGACTTCCACTTTTCCTGCTAATTCTCTCCATTTCCAGTACTGCACAGATATATTTGAATTTATTTAATTTAAACTTATTGACATACCTTATTTTTATAGTAGAGTGACTTAGCAGTATAAAAGTTGAAGGCAAATAGACTCTTCTTAGTAATTCCAAGATGTGGTAGGCAGGACTGAGCCTTACAGATAGCAAACAAAGAATGGTTTTAATTTAAATATAAACATTTTAATAAAGAGCACTGCTATCTGGAGACAGTGTATTTACTGTGGTGGATCAACATTTTAAACACTTTCAGAAAAGTGGGGAGTCTTTGTTTAAAGGTAGAATCCAAAAGAAGAAATAGCAGTACATGCCAGATGTAGTGTGATGTTCCAGATTTAGGGACAGATTAGGAAAAATGTAAAGAATTAAGAAAGAAAAGAAACAAAGCCTGTAGAGAAGGCAGAGGTTATCCCATAAGTACAATATCTTTTGTATATGAGCAATGGGAAGCCTATTAAAAGCAGGAGAACGTGAGAAAGAATTTTCCCAAGAAAAGAGTATATTTAGGAAATAGGATTGTGCCGGGAAAAACATTGGCTAGAAATAAATCTGTTCTACTGTTGAATATTAATTTAGTATTATTATTCTAAAATATTTGGAGTGAATGTTTTTTCTTACATTCTGTTTTCAGATTTTGAAAATGAACATCAGAATAGTTTTCCGTGATGTGTTTCAACATACCTGCACAGTACTCAATCCAAAGAACATCTGTTTTATCAGCTGTAAAGTGGGATTATATGTTGTTGTGAAAAATGTGCCTTCAGAGGTGGCCCCATAATGTGGCTGAATTCAACTATGGAAAGTGCTTCTCTCATGGTTTAACTCCAGTAGGAATCTAAACCTCATCCAGCTGCTCACTCACACTCATTGGGATGGGAAAGAGACTCTGAAGGGTGAAAGCAAGAAACCTCGTGGGTTTAGATAAAGACAGTTTAACAGGTAAAGTGAAAGCTTCTTGTGCAAGGAATTCACCGCTTGCCATGGGCAGGCAGGTGTTCAGTCATCTTCAGGAAAGCAGGGTCCCATCATGCTTAACAGTTACATGGGAAGACCAATGTCATAACTCTGAATATCTTCTCTTCCTTCTTCTTTCCCCAGCTTTATACGCTGAGGATGATGCCATATGGTCTGGTATAACTCTTTGGTCTATTGGGATCAGCTGTCCCAGCTTTGTGCCCTCCCAACTTCTTTTGCATCCCCCAGCCTCTTTGCTGGTGGGACAGCGAGAAGCAAAAAAGGACTCAGTGCTGTGCAAACACTGCTCAGCAGTAATTAAAACATCTGCTATCAAAACTTTTTTCATCAAAAATCCAAAGCATAGCTCCATGGAAGCTCTTAGTATTCAGTGGAAAAGAACAGTTTGGTCAGCAACCATAATTCATCAATAGAAGGCTGTTTAGTTTCAGACATGAATAAAAATGATGATGAAAGAATCTCAAACACTGAGCTTGGAAAAAGGAGGAATTAAAAGATTAGTGCAGTGTGAATCTCTTCTATCTTGACAAGTCTGGGATTCCTTCACATATTGTTGGGTACTGCCTGTGAGAGAAAGTATAATGCAAAGCAAAATGGCTTGCGCAATAACGGCTAACAAACATGGGGAAAAAATTAGCATTATAGCCATATCTATAACTCATAGAAATAGATGGGATTATTTTATTGATCTGCAAAGGATACAGGATTTAGGCCTGTATCTACAAAGCAGAATGTTTTCAAATGTAGCCTGGGAGGTTACAGCTGGGAACATACAAGCTGACTGGCTCTTATCTCAGAAAGTAAGAACTCCATTTAGAAAAAGCTTTAAAAATGTAAGACTTTAATCTTCATAAATCTAGTTATTTTTTGAAAAAAATTTCTAGAAAAAAAAATTCTACTGCTTGTACAGAGTTTAATTTCATATCTCCATAGCTTAGCTTCTTTCCTTTCATTGCTTTACTTTTTCAGAGCAACTACATTTCTTTTACATCTTGCATACTTTTACTATTCAAACAGTGGATAAAAATGATGCTATCCAGTCAAAGACCTTATTTGAACAGAATATTATTTAACACTCTTATTCCTTCCTTCAGGTTTTTAAAATATATATATTAAAAAAGAAGACTGACTTAAAGAATGAAATATCAAAATCTGATATATGGATCTGAGAGAAAATTTCAAATAGTACAGTTGAATTCTTAATGTAAGTCTCCATGTTTTAATGACTTGAGATATTTCTTTTTTTTAGAAGTAATTAGTGTCATAATAAGGTGAACCAATTCTTCTTGGTTGTTTGCATTTTGACATCAGAAAGTTCATTATTCTAGGTAGATATTTGCATTTGTCACTGTGAAGGCTTAGAAAATATGTCATAATAAAGTACTGTGGATTTGTGATGGATACTGGTAAGCTGTGTTTGGTGCAATGCTTGGTACAATGCAGGAGTCTTGCTCACAAGAGGGCATGGCCAACCCTGTTACAGCAGCAGTGGCTCTTGCCTCTCTCTGTGGAACTCATACTTTGTAAGTTTCCGCTTCCCAGGGCAAGTATGGCTCACCTGCTCTTTGTGCAGGAGTTGCTGGAGAGCAGTAGTTTCTAATCACATTTATGAAGACAAACCAGTACCAAATTAATCTTTTCTTGCTCTGCCAGGCTGCAGACCCCTGAGGTTAAGTGACTGCAGCTTACTTAAGCAAGGAGCACACATATCTGAGGCAGGAATGGGAGAAGCAGCTGCAGCATAAACCACAAACACATGTGATTGAAGAATCTGATTTTTTTTCTCATTATGAAGTGTATGTTCCTAGGTTTGATCCTGGGGTTTTTAAAATTTTTTTTAATTATTATTCCTCTTTTTGTTTTTTGAATGAATGACGAGAAACATAAAAAAAAAAATCCTTGATGCGGTGTGAGAGGTGAAACCAGAAGAAAGTGCTAACTGTACAATGCATTTAAGGATTTTAAGAACTAGCTTCAACTTTTATCAGCATTTCAGAAAAACAAAAGTATGCATGTTCCTATCTATGATGCCCACAAAACTCCAGAGCTTTGGAGCCTCTCAAACTCTTTTGCCACCGCTAATACAACTTAATAAATTATTTTTTTTTGTTAAAAAAATCCTGTTGACAAGTATACCCTGAAGATGAGCATGATGTGCAGTTGGAACAAATGAAGGCAGATCTTGTTCTGTGTTTGCGTGTTCTTTAAAACAATGCATGATTAATACTCAGGTTTTGTGAGACAAATAGGTGGAAGCAGGCAATTAAATCAGCGGTTGGAGAGCCCATCATAAACCATAAAAACTTGTGGTCAACTGCAAGACAGCTACACTGAAAACAAATATCTGTGCTTACTCAAATTCTTCCTTTGGAGTGAGAGTGTCATTTGAACTTTGCCTCCCAAGGGATAAGGAAGCGGTAAATAAGGAGTCACTACCAGTACCAACAGGATCTCACCGGAATGCTCCTGTCTGTGTAGCACTGAAGCATCGATAAAGGCAATAGTTACTTTCTCATTTTTTAATCTCCCTTTCTTTGTACTGAACTCCTGTATACATCTAGGGAAAGCATAAGGTGTCTTAGCTACTTTGCCCCTCTCCATCTCTTTTTTATCTAGAATATATATTTTCATGAATGTCTTTCTGTTCAGTTTTTCCCATTCAGTAGAGCCTCTGGAGAAAAAACCCTGAAGTCTTCAGCCTCTTGAAATTTGGAAGGCATAATGGAATGATGTAAAAAGTGGTATAATGTTGCCTGTAAAGAGTTGTCACAAGTCAGTTGGCTGAAGTTCTTGACTGGTGTGGTATGGAAGATTGTTCATAGGATAGAGCAGTTCCCACCTCGGTTGCTGCAGGAAATGAATATCCCTGTTGTGGGTTAACGTGAGCCGGCAACTAAGCATCACCCAGATGCTTGCTCACTGCCCGCCCCCACCCCTTCCCAGTGTGATGGGGGAGAGATTATGAAGGGTAAAAGTAATTCAACTTGTGAGCTGAGATAAGAATAGTTTAATAGCTAAAATAAAATAAAATAAATGACAACAATAAAAATAAAATATTGTAGTGAAAAGGAAAATAGCAAAAAGAAAGAGAAATTAAAACCAAGAGAAACAAGTGATACAAATCAAAAAGAACTGATCACCACCAACCAACCAATGTTCAGCCTGTTCCTAAGCAGCAGTGCCTAGCTGGGTTTCTCCCTACTTTACGTGTAGAATATGATGCCATACGTTATGGGGTATCCCTTTGGTCAGCTATGGTCAGCTGTCCCTTCTGGCTTCTTGTGCCCCCCCAGCCCCCTCACTGGCAGGGNGCTAAAATAAAATAAAATAAATGACAACAATAAAAATAAAATATTGTAGTGAAAAGGAAAATAGCAAAAAGAAAGAGAAATTAAAACCAAGAGAAACAAGTGATACAAATCAAAAAGAACTGATCACCACCAACCAACCAATGTTCAGCCTGTTCCTAAGCAGCAGTGCCTAGCTGGGTTTCTCCCTACTTTACGTGTAGAATATGATGCCATACGTTATGGGGTATCCCTTTGGTCAGCTATGGTCAGCTGTCCCTTCTGGCTTCTTGTGCCCCCCCAGCCCCCTCACTGGCAGGGCACCATGAGGAACTAAAAAGTCCTTGACTTTGTGTAAGCACTGCTCAGCAACAACTAAAGCATTAGTGTGTTATCAACATTATTCTCATCTGAAATCCAAAGCACAGCACTGTGCCAGCTACTAAGAACAAAATTTACCCTGGCTGAAACCAGGACACCACCTAAATTAATCATGGTTCCTGTGAACAAGAACTAGTTTTTTCTCTGGATTTATGATAATTTGGACTGGCTGTAGGAAGGAATCCATTTCTAGCAGTTCATTGTTCTACTGAGCCCTGACAGCCTAAGTTGTGATTGAAAATAGCCAACTTCCATATGTGACTTCAGTTGTAAATGAAAAGGCAAAATTTGTCTTTGTTGCCTTCTTACTTCAAGCTCTACTGGCTGAGAGCTACAGGAGTCTTGGTTGAACCTCCTTTACATACCTCTCAGTTCAACTCTTCCCTGGTATCTGGCCCATCCTCAAGCCCATTCCCTGTCTGTTGGGACTTGTAACCAGAATTTCAAGATCTTTATGTACTATGAAGCAGATGCTGTTCTATTTTTCTTCAGTCTCAATTGCCCCCACGGAAGACAGACATAGTCCATTTCTCTGTTAGGTGCTGTAATTGGTCATCTAATGGTCAAAGCTAATACACTGGGAAAATCCCTCAGGCAAACAGAGCAACAGTCTGCCTCTGTTAACTCACTGCTTTTACTTTTACTCACCATAATTGCCTCAGCCCGTTGGTCTGTGACAACCTGCTCCAGGAACAACATTGCTATCTGGCAACCCTATTATTAGCCCTGAAGATGTCAGAAGCCTTCTCCCAGTGCACAGCAGCAGAAATACACAAAAATGAACTGAAGGGCAGAAAGGAATTAAACTTTCATATTTAGTGGAGTAGGAGAGCTGATTCTCTTCACATCCCCTATTACAGGGCCTTCATCCTTCTCCTTTCTCCTATTTTCAAGAGGAAAAAACCCAAAACTCCAAATCATGTTGGTAAACTGGACATAGAGATGAGTAAAATGATCTAGTCATATTTTTCTCCAAAGCAGCAGATGAAATATTTGTGTTTTATGAAAATTTCAAGGAATCTGTTTTGTACTGAAGATATGAGCCATTGCTTAGTAATGAATGCAATCAATAATGCATGTATTGACAGAAATATGAAGGTGGACGTACCTGCAGTTAAATTTGAAGTGGATGTTTACAAGCTGGAGAGCTTTCCTTTTAAAAGTTTCCTAAGGTCTTCTTCATAACAAATCAGGGCATGTGGATTTTTCAGTTAAAGCCTAAGAACAAAAAGTTTTTAAATTATTATCAGTTGGTATTTTTAGTTTTGTTTTTAAGTGCAGGTAATCACATGTGTGGGAGCCTCTTAGCCACATGCAGTCTCACAGATTTCACCACTGGCTCAGATACAGCAATATCAAACTTTGCCAAATCACAAAAGGTCTAAGTATGACAGAATAAGGCAGGAGAATATTGATTTGCCTTAGGCATTCTGTTTAAACTCCTACAGTAGGCAGTACTTACAGCATTTGAGGATTTTAAATGTTGTCATTCAAAATTCAGTGTATTTTGCCTTTATCATGAGAAAGAAAGAATTTCTTTTTGTGGGTCCTTTTTTTGTGGGAAGGGATAGAAGTAAGATATAGAGATGAGACATCTGTATGCTGTACATTTTTTGGTTTTTTTCAAAATTATCTTTGCAAGGAAATCTTATTATGACCATACTTTCTGTTTAATGACTATACACTCTCTGTCTCATTGGTCACCATTATTTCTCTGTTATTTAATATTGCAATCTTCTTTCCTGTCCTTTTTTTTTTTTTNTTTGTCTTTTTCTGGCTCAGCAGTCTAGAACTGGGGACAGTTTTTTCTAGTTACAGAAACCCAAAAATCTTTCTCATTAAAAAGTGTTTTCATTTGAGGATTGCTTCTATAATCACTGCTCTCAAAAGTGACTAGCCTATAAAATATTTTACCAAGATATTTCCTAGCCTACTTTATTTCTTAGCATTAACAGAGCTTTTGAATTTGCTAATGGTTGTTGATTGTATCACTGTTTCTGAGTTAAATCTAATAAGAAGCTTGAAATTTTTAAAATTTTTTTCTGTAACATTCAACATATTTTTTAGATAGTTTAGGAGATTTTTAAAGGAATATTTAAAGTTTATTTGGAATTACATTGAAAGCAGAATCCTAGATTCTTTTTAGGAAAGAGGAAGGAAACACTGAATAATTTCAGGATCTCAACCGCACCTTGAAATTATTAGCCTCCCAGACCTATATACCAAAGTCATGTTCACAGGTGTTAGTTGCCTTGCCAAGGTTTACCTTACAATTGGAAAGAGTTATTATTTGCTGTGGTTGATGCACTGCCTGTCTTAAACATGCAACCAGGACTATTGCCTTTTTGACTATTCAAGAAAATATAAAGGCATAGTGAAAATGTATCAGAAGCTGTCTATGAAGAAATGTGCAGTAATTTCTTTGCTACATGTTGTAGCAGAAGATACTAAAATAAAGCTTTAACTGGAAGAAATCACACAGTCTGTATTCAGACAGAAATCCTGAGCCAAAATTTAAGCATCTACACTTGTCATTTTTCAAAACACTGCCATTTTTGTAATTACTGTTGCCTTTTTAGGCAGTAATTTCAGACACTAATTGCTATTACCTTTTTTGCTTTTGTGTGAAGTAAAATGTAAATATAAAAAGAAAGGGAAAAAAAAGGGAAAAAAAGCACAGATATGTGCAAAGGTCAGAGGAAAGTAGAGTACTTGAGAGAATAGGTTTAGAGTCCAATATGCATTGTCATGACAGCATCAAGAAATATAAAAATGTTATTGAGGAACAGGCATGTTTAACCAAATTCTAGGGTGAACAGTAGTAAATTAAATATCAGAATTCTTTCCCTGTGGTAAATATTATTATTCCAGGAAAGTCAAGCACACTACTAAAGTGCTATAGCCAAAACCTAAACCAAATTTAATAGGCAATTAATTTTTATAATTTTTAATATCATTTATTTGCTATTTCAATTGTACCAGGTATCAAACTTGTGTTTATTGACTGCTTTGCAAAGACCTGGCAGTAAATGTACCGGTTAGTGATGCCAGTGGTCCCACCGAAAAGATTTCTTATTAAAATAAATAAATAATTGAAGTAAAACAAAATTCATATGGAAGTGGCAGAAAGCTAAAATTCCTAGGACTATTCACAGGAGTAAACATTTTATTTGGTAGAAAATTTGGGATCAAGCAGAGAAATATTGGTCTTCTTTCTGTCTCTCTCAAAATACTTTAAAGAAGCACTTTAACTTCCCTGTGGAAATAAAATGTTATAGCCTTAATACTGAGAAGTTTCTTAAAGACATACTGCATTAGACACAGAAAAATAAGCTTGTTTCTTTTAAGAAAATGTAGAGGTTTTTCTCTTTAAGAGAGGTGGTTTCTTTCTATAGAAAACAAGTTTCAGTTTAGACTATGCTAACAGTATTTGAACTGGCCTTCAGGCATTTTAGACTTCAGTGGTGCCACAGAGGTTTCTCTAATTTAACAAACATGTTAACCATAATTCGCCACTGCTTCTGATAATAAATTGGAATTTTCTGTTTACACTGGTTTGAGATTTACCTAAATTAGATGACATACTGGGGGGAAAGCAGGGAAGAGAGGATAAGATACCCAATTCCTCTTCACAATATTGTTTCTTTGTCCTGCAGAACTTCAGGACGTGTCTGCCTCCTGAGTTTCTGCATGTGTCCCAGCCTGAACAATGCTATAACTGCCTGCACTCAGGAATTAGGTAGGCTGGAATTGCAGTGAGAGCAACGTGGGTGAATATGTATGCTCATATTATTTCTAAACTACTGATTAATCTCCAATAGGGGAAGCAAATTATCTTTTGCTACTATTGCAAGTAGGTAGGGTGAGAAATATCTATGTAAATATGTCTGAGTATATTTGTATGTGGTTCTTGCACAGGACCATGAAGACAGCTCATGCTTGCATGAGCTTCCATGCTTTTATAATTTTCCTCCTGTCATGAACTAGAAGCAAGTATGTGGTCACTCAGCAGAACTCAGCTGCTGATGGCTCAATAGGACACAATGGCTCTATCCCATCTTGTCCCAAGCTACAGACCCCAGCAAATAAAGACATCACACAGCAAGGCTGTGGCAAACACAACATCATACCAGTGCTTCCTAACTCCTAATAGATACTTCTATATTATTTAAAACTGGGAATACTAGAATTTTTTTTCTGTATGAGATAGTTAGGGAGGGGGAAAGAGAGAAAGAGAGAGAGAGAGAGCAAGCAAGAGCAAGCAAGCCAGCTGTAGCAGTTCTGGGAAGGATCTCTAGCAAATTGTGGATTTAGTGTTTGAGTAGAATAGAATGGGAAGTGGCCATTAGAAAATGTGCTGAAATGCATGGAATAAACAAGTGTACACAGTAAAAGATTATGTACTGAAATGCTGCTGACACAGGAAAGGGAAAAAGGGAAAGGGGATTAGGTGGGAATTACATTAATAAGAACCTGTAGAAGCTAATTGAGATGATACAGGAATAATAACTGAGGAGAAGCCAAGACAGAAGCACCACAGTGCCACGGTAGTTTATTAACATATGGGAGAGAATTTGCCTGAGCTATTAACTTCCACTTGTAGTAAATTCCAAGGGCAGTGAATCCTCAATTAATTTTTCCATAAAGCCTTAGAGATGCTTCAGGGCTTGTCCAGATCATTAGGATTGCTTTACAGGCCCATAACAAAAAGATTATGAAGAAGACAATTTTTCAAGTAATCCAAGACAAATTCAATGCCAGATCAGGTGAGGGCTGAATATTAATTGCTTCTAAGTACCAAAAGAATTTATTATTGTCTTTCTTTCAGTTTGTAAACACACTTTTTTTCTTTCCTGACCATTCAGTTTTCTGACCAGTAATTTTAGCTATGAGCTCTGAATTGGAGAGCAATTTTAATGCATGTTCAAGTGGAAGCAAAGGATGTTTTCTCTCTCCATGTAGAATTCCACTTTGCACAGGCTAACAGACAACTGAATATTTAAGTATTTTATAATACTTGTAATAAGTCAAGGAAATGTTCACCACTGACTTCTTAGGCTATGTGTGCCCCTGTTTGTCTGCTATGTTACAAAGTGACTGAACAATTATGGCTTAGAGCAGCCCTGGGACACCTACTGTGCCATAGCTAATGACAGAAACACATGATTGAGAATTGTAGAAATACTCTGTGTTATTAGCTTAGGTTATAGTCTAGACAAAAGTCTTCAGAAGAATTGGAGGTTTGTCTGAGATGACCTCTTAAAAGCAGTGACCTTTGATACATATGGAGACTATTCACAGTTTTCCAGTACATTCTCTTCTATTTAAGGCAAAAGCATGACTTTCACATAGTTCTAGGGTACCCTACAAATGCTCCAGGCTCAATGGTTTCAATACGTCTCTTGTCTATGGGTGATCTTTTTAGTTATAAATAGTGTCCATATCATCTTAGTAGCTGTCTTGAGTGATCTCTTCACATTATGAACGGATTTTCCCTTCCTCAGCCTTTAGAAAAGACTTTGTCAACTTTGTTAGTATTTTGCTACTAACTGGTGAAGAGAATGGAATTGAACACTGGTGTTAGCATAGTAAGAGCTTGTATTGTATTCCTTTAACAGAAGAAAAGAGTTTTCTTTAACTACAGGAAGATTTCCAAGCATTAACTGCTCACAGTATTTATGTAAATCTCTACAGACTGCAACGTTCAAGCAGCCTACACCCAACTCCCGGTTTCAAAGGCTGTTGAAATGTAAGATTATCTGCCTCAGTCCCACACTTCCACTCCTTGTTCGCTAGAGCTCCCTCCTATTTCAAACAGCAAAGCAGAGAAAAAAATATACATAACTTTTTTTAGGAGATATTGCTCCTAATGCATGACATTGCTGCTTGCCTTTTTCTTTTTGGTACAATGGAATAAACCTGCATTTTCTTTCTATCTACAGCACAAGTAAAGCAACCTCCACAGAGCTGTGGTTCTCCTTCCCATTGCGCATTGAACAGCAGGGCATACAGGGCGTCCTGCTCTTGCCTCTTCGCCTTCCTTTGGTATTCCTGAGGAAAGATGGTCTGCAGCTCATAGCAAAGTTACAACTGCAGCCTGACGTGGAAAGATCTTCCCATACCTCAGTCAGAACATGCAACTGAGAGTTAAAGCTTGAGTAGAAAAGGTAAGGTAATTTGGCATGTGATGGGCAGATGAAAAGTCAGAATTTTCCAAGAAACCAGATTTTCAGTTTTGGGAAGTTATAAGCTGATATAAAGTCTTCAGCTCCTTGTAATTTGTAGAATGAAGTTTCCAGTATCATATTCCAGTTGTATCTTACAGTTTGGTTTCTATATGGTATAATTATCTAAGAACATCTCTTTAAATGAACAGAACTGTCAAAAAATATTGCTGTTGAACATTCAGGAAAAACAAACTGAAATTATGGGAAGACAAAGGAATACTAAAAGCAAAGGTAGAGTTTTCCATTCATGTTTATCAAACTGTTCATAACTACATTCCTTTAACTTCTCTGTCATTGCAACATTTCATTACCAGCTGAACTTGGACAAGGCTCAGTCAGCCACTGGAGAAAACGGAATAATTATTTTAAAGCTTTTTAAGCTCACAGAAAAAAGGTTGAAGTTCTGAATACTAATTTTTGTTATGAAATTTGAAGGTTTTTTGGAAACTTGGTAAGATGTCAGAAAAAGCTCCTATTGAGGTTTTTTCCCCCGGGTTTTTTGTTGTTCAGTCAAAACCAAAAGCACAGTACTTATTGAAGGTGAAGAATATTATATTATTTTATGATAAATAGTGTCATGTATGACAGAAAAAATGCATAATACATGTACCACATTTTAATATATTTGCACTGGTTTTACTACTAATAAAAATTATATTCACACATTTTTAGTTGTAGAGCACCTAAATGAAATGTAATCTGCCTTTTTCTTCTGCATTGTACTTCTTAAGAAAAGGCACTGTTGAACTTCAAACTGTTTTCTGTAACCTAATGTAAGCATGTAGAGAATACATATGAATACCTATGAATACATATGAAAACATAATTTTCATTTTGTGCATGAAAATAATCTATTATTTACTTTTGTGCTCTATATCAATTCAGAGTCCTAGTTTTCTTCTTGAGAGCTAGGAAGAATGGATGTTATCACAAAATTTTTAATGCAATTCAATCCTGGGTTTAGGTCCTGTTATCCTTATTGGTCCTATCCGTTAGGACCAAGCTTTCATACAAATTTTTACAGACTATGTGATTATACAATCTATGGAGAGAGCCACATGAGTTGGGAAGAAAGACATCACTCTTTCTGAAATCCAGTTGCATCCAGATTCTGCAGCTGCAATAGAAAATAGACATTTACTCTGTGTAAATGTGGACTTTCCAATCATGGTACTGAAAACAGGCACACTTGTCTCCTGGTTCTGCAGATCACAGGTTTAGAGGCCTCTTTAGTTTTGAAAGCAGAGATTTTTACCAAAACCTCTCAGTAAGGAAGGTCAACATTTTGAGTGGAAAATGGGATTAAATACTTTTGTTTTATTGCTGGCAAAATCAGCTTACATAACTCTTCTTGGTGTTGCCTATAAAAGGAAGGATACTGAATTGCCAGTGAGTTGTGACTTGTTTTGAGGCTTTGTAAATAGCAGGTTACAAACTCAATAAAACATTACTAAGGAAAACAGAAATCCAAATTGTAGCCAAGCACTTAAATTACAGTAAATTTTATGGGTGGTCCTTTACAGGTTGAAGGTTTTTTGGCATATAGCAGCATATGTTGTCTTTGCCTGCCTTTGTTTATATATATTTGTGCATATATAAGCATACAGATGTGCATACATCCATCTGTAGTAATCAGTGGGCTGACCCACAAAATGGTATAAGTAATACCAGCATTTTGTTAGACACGGACTACTGAAACTTTTATAGTTCCATTTTGACCACACAGCTGACGAATACTGAAAGACTGCATGCAATCCTGAGAAATGTTATTTATTATACCACAAGAAAAGTTCATATATGACATTACAATGCACTGTGGGTTGTTAAATAATTCGTGGGAATTTTCAAGAAAAAGATGAATGAGCAGAAAATACTGAATAAGTGAAGTTGTACTTTGATTTCAAATCTCAGTTTACACTTAGGATATACTCTAATAGTCTAAACTTGTCATGCAGCCATGGAAGTGCTAAAAGCTTTCAAAAATAAACATATCCAGATGACAGAAGCCACTTTATCCTCAGGGTAATGGATCTCTGTATTAAATACAGTAACGTATGTATAATAAAACATATGGAATATGATATTTGCAAAACCATTTACAGAGCATTGTGTACAGGTGTGTAAGGAAGATATAAATACCTCAGTCGTGATAGATAAACTGTTACAGAATCAGGGCCATGGTTATTGCCTCTCTGTGTGTCTGTAAGCGTAAGCACACTGGGGAAGGAGGATATTCACATCCGAACTAATTGTAAGCTTGCCAAAAACGTTCTTTGGGAATTCAGATTTAATTGCTTTCTTGAACTCTTGTGTAAGGAGTTGTTCTCACCTTGTTCCCTGTGTATTGTTGCTGTTAACTATTAATGGAGTCCTGCACCTAGAGTGTGGGGAGAGTGTCAGTTCACCTGACCTCGGGCACCTTTTGCTCCTACTGCAAGCACCATTCCATTGGATACAGATTCTTGGCTTGTTGCTGGATACGTACTCACTTCTTAACCACACGAAGTCCTGCTCAAAGAGTTCTGAGAGATTTTAGTTGTTCACTTTTCGCATTGCTATGACCTCATCATCTTTATATTTGAACTGTTCTTCTGTGTAAAGCAGCTGTGTAAAAATAGCACTGCCTAACTCAGCTGTGCTCCCTCTAGGTATTTGGAGCTGCTGACCAATATAAAGGTATTTTTAGTTTTACTCCTTTTAACCCTGCAGAATCAACACAGGTAAGACTGTGATCTGAGAGAATGTATCAATTCCGTAGATCCACTGAAAATGTTTCAGATATTTGTCACTTATGTGAAACCAAAAAAAAAAAACAACAAAAAAAATATAAGCCTTCTTTGGTCAAGAATGGATGATGGAACTAAGAGCAAGTGTGATTAATATACTGTTCCAATGCTAAAATTGAACTTAGCTTCTCCTTGCTCCCTACTGCGTGATTACTTACAGCTTGATGACTCAAATAATTTTTTATTACTTCTTGGTTTATTATTGGATATATTATTCTTTGGGGTGAGATCCTTGTTTCTACAGTCTTCAAATCAAAAGACCCACAAAACAGTCTCCCAAATCTACCAGTAATCCTGGCTGAATTACAAATGAGAGCCTTTGTCAGTCTTTTGGGAACCCTCTACTTGGAAAGCAGGCCCCTCTGAGCAGCTGGACACTCTCCATTTGTCATATACATTTTGCTGTAATAATTGTACTTTAGGATACATGGTTATGTCATCAGAGTAAACTGAGAATGCTGTCTTTATTTCACTGAGGAATCTGACCCAGAGATGCTATAGTTTGATACAGTTGTCATCATGTCACTCAGAAAATATGAAATAATGTCTGGAGAGAAGCAACCTGCTAAGAGAAGTAAGTTGCAATGATCTGACTTGCTCAAATCAAGGGAAACTTCAGAAGTAGTTGATGGTTAATGTGAAGCTTTCAGTTGAAGAATCCACATTTGTTCAGATCATCTTAACTCTCACTGACCTTGGCAATACTACAGGGGGTATATTTTTCTGTGAGCTATTTTTGAGTAACCACTCTAGTGAACTGAGGACATGATTTTTAATAGCACACTTACTGCTATACTTGTCATTTCTGTTTTTTCAAAGGAGTCTTTAAAAAAACAACTACAGTTATTGTTGAAAATGGTATGTGTAACATCCAGGACGCTCTGTTTTTCTGTCCTGACTTTGAGAGTAAACAAAATACATTTCAATTTTTCCTAATAAGCTGGAGCTCTGTGGTCATGGAGACTACAGCAATGTCAAGGTATCAGATATAGTGGAGGACCATGAACAAGATCAGTTAGCAATTTCCTGTACATTTGAGGCTCCATTTCCTTATTAAAACAAAGGCATTGTGTTATTTGGGAAAACAATATAAAATATCTTCCTCCCCATAGATCTGGATGAGCATCTTTTTCCTCTGTATTGTTGTAGGTGGATGGTTCACAGAATTACCTCTCAAGGCGTGTTCTGAAAACACTGCTGCACTGGAACCCTTAGAAGTGCATACATGTTTCCAGGCATGTGCAGGATGTATGCCAAAAAAATCCACTGCAAAGGCAATGATTAGACATATATTTACAGATTGGTGTGAATTTTTAATTAATATCTTAGCACTTCTGTCAGATGCTTTATAGGATCCTTTCTGGAAATTCTTACTATTCAAGAACACTGCATACCTTGAGATTTAAAGAGGAAGTGCACACAAAATCATACTTCTGACATTGCCTTGCACCTTAATATTGCTGAAAATAACTTGAGTTTTGACAATCACAGCCGATGATACAGTAGAACAGAAAAAATTATATATAGTATGAAAAAGAAAGAGAAGTAGAGGAGGTAGAATAAATAGAATCAAGCTTTGAGAGAAGATGAAGAGTGCAAAAAACATGAAAGAGATAAATTTAGAAACCTGACAGGCCATCAACACAACAGTAGGGGAAGGAAGAGTGAAAAACGACACTTCGAAGATACGACCTCAACAACCATAATAAAAAGCACAAATGGGCATTCTTCCCATACAGTCTTTCTCCTTCCTATATTTTAGATCTATATGTCAAGGCCATGTAATTATTGCAGTTTAAAAAAAACAAAGAAGAAAGGCTAGTTAAACTAAAGCCTATTCAAGAATATGATCTATCGCTCTCAAATGGAGACTTACACTGTGCAGCAATTTCATCCGAGTGAGTGAGAGTCAAAAGGGAAAAAATGAAACGAGAAGGAAATGAAGCTAAGTAATTGGAGGAAAAAGAGATGTCATGAATTGGAAATGAGTTTTGCTTTGAGGTGCTGACTCAGATGCATAGCTCTCCATAAAAGCTACAGTAAGAATAAAAATAGACCAGAATTTTAGTTATGAATAATAATAAAAGAGACTTTTATTTGCTTCATGTGCTTCAGAAATATCCAATTCTTCTGCTTATGAATAGGAAAATAGAAAATCTGTGCTATCCTTCTTTCAGACTTTGAGCCTTAGCCTCAAATCTGAAAGCTGTAAATAGAAAATAAAACATATAATACCAAACTTGCTTTATTTCTCCTTTATTTATAACCATTCAGATGGATGGCAAAAGAAATGAAATATAGGTGGAAAATGGGAGATCACCTATACACAGTTTTTATAGAGATGATCAAAGAGATAGGTACCAGACCCTTTCTTCAGGCTTCATTTAATAAATCTGTCAAAAAAGTGCAGTTCACACGGATGGTAAAGAAAATAATCAAATGCATTGTTAAGGGAAAGAGTTGGGCATGAATACTTAGTACCTTTTGCTATTGTCTTCACAATATCAAGGTTTTTAACATTGCCTTTAAATCTGAACTATGTTTTTAGACTTTGATTTCTTTGTTTCTGGTTTCCAAATCTTCTCTTCTGAAAGCTCATTATTATTCTTTCATTGTGTGGAGAATTATTGTGTCTCCAGCTTTTTTTCCATTATTGTTCAAAACTCTTTTTAGTAGCTCTCATCTACCATATTATATCTCTTTGCCACTTTTGCAATCCTAATCACAGGTCCGGTTGCACAAAGAATGTCAGGACAGATTCACCTGTGCACGGTTATATTAGCAGGGCTCATAGCTGATGGCACACATGGATCAACAATGGAGAAAGTTATAAAGGCAGGGGAGAGAGAGAGCTAGAGCTGGAGGGAGTGAGGGAGAAAGAAGAGGAGGCAAAGAGGGCAAAAGAGAAAGAAAAAAAAAGTTAAAAAAAGAGAGAGAGAGAGAGAGAGAGAGAGAGAGAAAGAAAGAAAGAAAGAAAAGAAAGAAAGAAAGGAAGGAAGGAAGAAACGAAGAAATGAAGAAAGGAAGAAAGAAAGACAGACTAGCAACCAGTCAGAAAGAGGAGCAATGAGGTCCTCTGGCACAGCAGAGATTAATGTTCTCCTCTGAGGGTCTTCCACAAAGCAGGTTATGATGGCTAAGAAAGCAGGGTATCTATGGACCTGTGCAACAGCCCCTTACAACTCTTACAAAAATATTTAAGCCACTTCTGGTCGGGGGCTCTGGTCTTCCTCACAACTACTCATCCAGTAGATGTAATTGATTAATTGCTCCGAAAGAGATAATTATTCTTCCTGGTGGTTACCAGGAAGTCTTGACTTCAAGAGGCAGCAAAGCTCTGTAACCATCCTACTGATGAACACCACTGATGTCTGGTAGAGTGGAATATCTTCCAGGTGTTGTTGTCTTTCCTTACCTTCTGATGCTTTTACTAAGGATGTTTCAAAGTTGCTTTTTTTCCCCCATCAGCTTCCATAGCACATTTTTCTTGTCCCAGAGATTACAGAATCAGGTCTGCTGTAGCAACGTAGCTCTCTTGTGCTAGGTGCAGGATGCACACAAATGCAGACAATTGCCTTGATTGTGCAGAATTATATTTGACATTAGTCAAACTGCCAAAAAATACATGTCTTGGGAGTTTACTTAAAATTGTATTCTTTAAACACTGCTTCAGATCTTCTCTGCAGATAGTTTTGGAATAATCTCTTCCTTTGAAACAGAGTCAGTGTTGGATGTGACTATGAGGACTTATTCTTCCTGACAATTCTTTAAAATATAGTTCAAAGGGAAGAAAACAAGAAAACTAGAATACTAATTGTCTAGAGTGAGAAACAGTGTTATCAAGTTTTTATGTTATCTGATAAGTGGAAATAGCTTCTTCACTGGCTGATGCCTTTTATTTTCAGTATATGTGTTTTGTTAAAGATATCCAGTATAGCTGGGTATTACAGTGTCAACAAATCAGTCCTTCACTGGAACACACAGCTGAAAGACAAATTTTTATTGTCCCAAATAAGAGTGACAGAGCATTCTGAAATGTGAACACAGCTTATAAGCATTTGGCATAAAATCCAGTTACACAAAGTCTCCTTTCCCCAAAAAATGAGGTGCTGGAACCCTTCAAAGTCGCAGTTCTATTTTTGGCTGACTCAGAGCAGGGATTTGAATTAATGTATCCTGCCCAGAAGAACACCTGAAAAAGCAGGCCATGAAGTCATTTTTATGCTGTCCTCTTGCTCCATGAATATTTAAATAATTTGTGCAGAATATCATGGCTCTGACAGAACAGACTGAGGGAGAGCTACCTCTACCAAAATATTTGAGATAGCTTTAGTAACCTCTATGTGCTATAAATGATCAGATTCCCACATCAAGAAAGGTCTTGACCCTGTGCATTTCATAACTTTACATGAATCCCCTGAGCACTGGGTTATTAGACAAAAATGAAAAATCAGGATACATTTTGCTTATCTAAAATGTTCCTTCTTTTGCCTTTTATTTCAAATATACCAAACTAAAATATTGTTTCAGACTGAACAAAATATTTCACATGTGCCCCGAGTGACTAAGTTTTCTTTTACCCAAAAAGGCAAAAGAATTATACAAACCTGAATGAAAAAAACGACCCAAAATGAAATATTTATATTTCAATCCGACTTTCAGATAAAAGGATATATCTCTCGAATGCCTCTAATACATAGGTCTGATTTGAAGAGCTGCTGAATATCCCCTCTCTAATTGACTTTAACCCGGGTGCCTCGGTAAAAGCTGAAATACACTGTAGCTCTGAGAGTCACCTCTGGAACATGAAAAAGCTGGAGGCACAAATGTCAGCAAGTTTAAGTAAACAAAGAGTTATGCTGATTTGCAATAGAACGAGCTCAGCACAGTGCTTGTTGCCAGGTTCAAGAAAGTATTCCAAGGTTTTGCTACCTCTTGTTTTCATTTTATACAGTAAATGAAGAAGGTTAATAATTTCCAGGTTAGCCCATGGCTGGTACTCACATAGCAAAAGTGAAAAAGAAAAAGGCACTGTGGTTTTTGCATTTCTGAAGTAATTACTCAGTATTAATCCTACAGGTATCTGAGATAGGTGCCCTACACAGAAAAAATGTGCTGTAGCTCTGACAGAGGAATTGCAATGTTAAAACCAATATATCTGTAAGATAAATTATGCCTTCAGTTATACCTAAGTCAGAGTTTGATCCTATTGCTTTGATTTCATAGTTGCACAGAAACAGAAAATATATTACTGTGAGTGTGTCAATGAATTGTATTGCATATTACTATATCTGCTCAGGGGGACCAAAGTATCTACCCAAGCATAACTTACTGGACACCCTAAATTCACAACAATGTATAGATGGCACTGAAGAATATGTCATAGATTAGCAACTAATTGTGGAGAAATTGATGTAAAGGGAAAATTTACATCACGTCAATAATACTGACAGAGGAGGTGTTGCAAAGACAATAAGGGAGCAGGCATAACTGCTGGGCATTATTTTAAAATTTAGGCTGTATAAAGTAGATCTTTTTATGCAGGCTTATATACTTTGGTGACAGGACATGCATGTCTCTCCATATGATACTTTGGTTACCCATTTTATACAGAGGAAGAGTTATGTACTTACATTTAAATATGAAGAGGCTGAAGAGAAGAGAGGATAATGCTTAGGATCTAGTCCTGAAAGTACTAATCTGTTCATCTAGCGAAAATTTGCTCATTTGTGGAGAGCCCTGGGAGGTGCAGATACTGCTGAGAAAGACTTTGGGATTCAGGAACACAAGAGAATTGATGCTAATGAAGATGACAGCTTGAGAGTCTGGCTGCTGCATAAAAGCAAAACACAACTGCTTAAATGTTCCAGGTTAAAACCTTGTCTTAGAAACTGTGTTGGACAAATATAAGACAGACTCTGCATGTGATGTGATGTTAGCATCTCCAGAAAAAAAAAGTCTGAATAATTGAATCTAAAAGATCAGAAGAGAACTACTTTAAAGCACTCATGACTTTGTGGATGACTTTGAAATGCAATCTGTTAGGACATAAAGTTGCATAAATACTTCTAATCAAATAGAGCTTGTGTATCTCTTCCTTGATTTTTCTTAATTAACAAAGGAAAATTGAATGAGGATTTTAATAAACCCCAGACTGTCTCAGCTCTTTCCTTTCTCCTAAAAAGGCAATCAAGATAGATGGAGAAAGTGAAGATACCCTCAGTTCCTTTGCTTTCCCAATAATATCTCCTTCATTTTATCTTATTTGGTTGCAAATATTTGAATATGGATATTTTTTCTGGTGTCCTGTGTTATAATTTTGATTCTTTCTGCCCTGCTGCTTCTCCTCTTATTATTCTTTCTAATTTTTCCCTTCCTTTTGCCTTTTCCACTGGAGTGATGTTTGTTGGCATTCCTGAATACAAAAGCTGTTTGTTAGCTAGCTGCAGTTTGCAATAGTGGTACCAGTTAAGTTTTTCAGAATTTCCCTCTGGCAGCGTAGCATTACAGATGTTAGGCATTACCTGAGGCATTGCTGGTCTTAAGACTTACTTGCTGTGAAACAGGCTGAGAAAATATGGCCGGAATCCCGAGACTATCATATGACATTTCGGGTGGAGAGGCCACTGGGAAGACCACGTAGTTCCATGCTATTGCTTCTCAGTTAGGAACAAAATACTTAGTTCTTGTCAGATCTCCCTTGAGGTTCTCATTACCAGGCAAAGGCAATGATGAAAATGATGTGCAGTTATCCCAGAAAAATAAAAGATTATGTTCTTGATTACGAAATGGTAGATGTAGTTTGAAAAAAACCCAGGCTAATCTTAAAATAAACCCCACAATCTCGAATAATGCTTCTGTGGATGATCATATGAATCTCCTATAAGTTATGTCCCCTCATCTTTTTCAAGGGTAGCTAAGCCTTAGTGTGTTAATTTAAAGTCTATTTCTTTGTCTATAATTAATATCTTTTTCCTTATCTCTTATTGCTTCTATTGTCCACACATGTACGATTGAAGCATCATTTGACCTGGGGAGTCTTGTAACAGTCCATCTGTTTTTATTAAAGCTGCACCCTCTTGGGGTGCACCTCTCTTTCTTCTGGACCAAGGTGCAAATGGAATATCTCCTGCTTTCCCCAATGTTTCTCATCACACCTTTTATTGCCATCTGTCTCTCTCTGCTTCTCCCCCTCTTATACTAAGAACTTCTTTTTAGTTTCTTGACCAAGAGTGACTGTCATAATTCTTCCTTTCTCTCTTCACTTCAAGTAGCTCGATTACCAATTCCAATTCCTTCTTTGTTCCTGTTTTTTTTTTCTTTTTTTTCCAACAGGGGTTGTGTAAGGAAGGAAGGAAGGAACTTTTACTGCTTTTGCTTATCACAATTTTTTTCCAGATCCATACGTGCTTAATACCACAATATTTTCAAGACTTTAGAAGAAGTAATCAATAGCCTATTCTTTAGGAGTATTCATTTTACAGATATGTTTGCATATCCTGGAAATTCTCCATTTCTATATACTTCTCAAGGCTAACTCTAAAACTGTAGAACTTGGAAATGTCTTTCAAAAATTGGGCAAGAATTGGAAACAATTTTGTGATCTGGGTTCACAGCCCAGATACATCTTCATTACGTATAAGAATTATAGGCCAAGTTATATAGCACTCTAGTTTTTTTCCTTTTCCACTCCCCATGTGATTTCTTCCGCAACCTGGGTTTCCTCAACATACGGAGAATTACGGCATCCTCCACTGGGGATGGCTGAGAACATTTAGGCATAACCAGAGAAACCACATTCAATTTCTTCATAACAAAGATGACCCTGTTACTGCTTTGTGTGCTTTTTCTAGAATTCCTAACCTTATTTGCAGTTTTGTAGATCTGTGTAAAATGGTCATTTTAGTCCAGTTATTCTTTCCGATTCCCACTAGCCTTTCTCCTTCTCTTTTAGGAGACTAAAAATAACCTGCTTTTTGACAATAAAATCACTGCACTGGTTTGTAGGACATGAGTTTTCAGCTGCCAATCAGGCATAACGTGACTCTTGAGTGTGTTGCTATTGCAGTATTGTTTATTTTGGATTTATGGCTGTTTCTTCACTGAAAACTTCAAAAGGTCAGCTTTGTCTCAGTGAGAGATGGGGAAACTTTTGAAATCTCAGTCTGGAAAAACTTTTTCTTGCCCATTTCTATATTTACATGAAATTTCTTTTACTCTTAAGGTTTTTGAGTCAACTAATCAGAGATCAAAAATTCAAATGACCCACTGACACCAGCTGTCTCTTCTGCTAAGCCTTCCAGATGTGAAGCTGAAACCACATGAGTGAAGACCCAAATTAAGTTCTAGACCCTAAATGAATATCAGAAAGCAAAAAGTCCTGTTGACAAATCTGCATTATCCACTTGTCACCCTGACTTCCTCTTCCTCAGAGGTGAGGCAATTAGTCACAATAAATTAAGGAGCCCACCAGAACAAATGGAAAAACCCAAAGTCTTTCATCATTATGGCTGAAAAAATTATACTTAAACAGCTAGAACAAGAAATGTGAAGACAAACATAGTAAATCATTTGTTACAACAATCTATGTAAAAAAAAATCATTATGATTTTATGTAGATTACATAGGTACAGAAATAAATAAATAACCTCTATTTCCCGTGGAATGTATACACGTAATACCAAAAGTAAAATTCAAAAAAGCACTTAACAAGGATTTCTTGTAGGTTGGGAACTTTACTTATTTTACAGAAGTTCAGCAGTGAAGTTTTAAAAACAATTCAGACATCTTCAGCTTAATCCAGGTATGACTATGATTGTAGCATTTTGTCAGCATCTGAGTAAGGGAAAAGCATATTGGTTACTTGGAACATTTCCTCTAATCTTTTGCCCTTGAAAGTCCCCGACTCCTCTCATTTCTGCTTAGCCTAACTAAAGCTAATACATCAAAGCTGCTTATAATAGTGACTCATAGAGTAAACTGCTGCTCATATTCATTACTTATTCTATCTCTAATAGCTATCTTCTGTTATAGTAAGTACTGTACCTGGGCATATGGAGACTGCTGACCGAGAAAACCAAAAATAGTCATCCATACAAAATGTGTATCTGAACTGCTGAGGTATGAATTCACTGCAAAATTAACTTTCTCATAATTTCAGAGAAGGAAATTAGCCCTTTCACTTGTGGATGAGAAAGGAAGGGTCAGATGGAAATTAGCAGTAGAGAAGTGGAACCCGTCTAGGTTCCATATAAGTATTTCATATTTATACTAGAAGTTCATGGAGAAGAGTGAATATCTTCACTCACTGTTCTTTACTGGTAAAACTTGCCTTCAACAGTTTCAGCCCCTTGAGACCAGCAAGGAACCCTGCTGCAAGGAAAGCTTACCCTCTGTGGAGGAGGATCATGTCAGGCAACACTTAAACAAACTGGACATATATGAGTCTATAGGACCTAATGGGGTGCACCCATGAGACCTGAGGAAGCTGGCCACTGTCATTGCAAGATTATACTCAATTATCTTTAAAAGGTTTGAGGAACTGCAGACTGGCCAGCATCAGATGAGATTAGCTTGGTTGGTTAGAGCATGATGCTAATAACATAAAGGCTGTGGGTTCAATCCCTGTATGGGCGATTCAGTTAAAAGTTGGACTCGATGATGCCTGTGGGTCTCTTCCAACTCAGAATATTCTGTGATTCTGTGATTTTAGTCCTTTGAAAGGTGAGAGAGGAAATTTTCTGGACGCCATTTCCAAACATACAAATGTCAAAAAGGAAATTGGGACTAGTCAGCATGAATGTATTAATTTCTATGCTTGACCAACTCAATAGCCTTCTATGATATAGAGACCATCTTTGTAGACAAGGGTTGACAAGTAGCTGACATTGTTTATCTTGATTTCATCAAGGCTTTCAACATTGTCTCCCACAACATTCTTTCAAACAAACTGATGAAGTACAGACTAGATAAATGGACAGAGATGGACTGAAAGTTGACTGAATCAGACAAGAAAAATAAAGCCAGACACCAAAGTATCTAAGATGGTAAACCAGGCATTGAAATAAAGAAACCATCACTAAACTGTCAGGCTCAAAGACTTTCAATGAGTAGAACAAAATCCAGCTGGAGACCAGTCACTAGTGCTATAGCCCAGGGGTTTGTGGGGAAATGCTGTCTGAATGGACACTAAGCCGACCAAGAGACACCAAGGCTCCCTTGCGTCAAATGTCAACAGCCTCTGGCTTCATTAAGAGAAATCTTTACAGCAGGGTGGAGGGAAATCATCATTCCCCCACCACTTAGCCCTGGTGAGACATATCTAGAGTGCTAGGCCCAGTTCTGAGCTCCTCAGTGCAAGAAAGACATGGTGTGAACCCAGCAAAGGGTCACAACAAATTTAGATACTGGAACTTCTGTCACACAAAGCAAAACAGAGAGCTGGCTCTGTTCAGCCTGAAGTCGAAAAGCCTCAGGGGGATTGTGTCAATGTGTAAAAATACCTGACCAGCGGCGGTAAAGAAGACAGAACCAGACTCCTAGTGGCGCCCAGTGCCAAGACAAGAGGCAATGGGCACAAATGGAAATAGTTACTTCCCTCTAAACATTAGAAAAAATATAGACTGTAATTCAAATTAGAACATATTTACTGAGAGGGTGGTCAAATACAGGCTTCCCAGAGAGGTTTTAGAGCCTCCATCCCTAGAGATATTAAAACCACAACTAAACATTGTCCTGATGAATATTTGAGAAGGGGGTTGGCCTAGGTAATCTGCAGAGGTTCCTCCCTATCACAACTATTCCTTGATACAACAATATCAATTTCAAACAAGACCCTGACTCTTGTTAGGTATTGTATGGGACATATATGAATCTTTGATCCCAGCTAGAAAAACAGTTAAAATCTAAGCTTTATTCAGTCTTAATTTTAAAAAGGATATTTTCTCAGGAGATTTTTAGAATGCAGTACAAATAGTTTGTAATTTCTGGGAACGGATTAGCAAAATTATGCAGGAATTCCATAGAAACAATGCAGCAGATAATGGTCCATGTTGTTTTTTCCAATTCCTAATTTGGTGTTAGACACTGCTTAGGACTGTTTATCACAGGTTAAGAGATCTTCAGCTTCTGTCTTTTTAAGCCAACAATACCACCTTTCAGAACTGTTGAATATGAGACTCTTCATTTTTTACAGTGTCCTTCACCATTTCCCAGGATTTAGTAAGCTTTACTTAACAAAGTTTCACTGTATAGAAAGGCTTTTACCACTCATTTATGTGCCATATGTATTTCCCCCCAGCATTTATTTTTGCTTTCTCTGTATGATTTTATTTCTTTTATATATAAAGCATAATATATAATCTAGTCTATTTCCCTTTTTCTTCCTTCACACACACACAGAGTCTTCCTTCCTTTTTTGTGTGTTTGAAAGCCAAAAGTAATGTATTCATCTGAACAGCTGGGTAACTTTCATGCTACATGCAAATCAGTTTAAAAAGTAACAAACCTCGGGAAAATGTGACAAAAACCTACAATAGCTCAAATTGTAGTTCCGATACAAATCTCTCACTGTTCAGAAAATTGTGTTCATTGTCTTTTATTTTTAGAAAATTCATTACAAAAACTTAAAAAGGAGATGTATTCTTTTGCATTGTGGCATATTCAGGAATTCCATTTTTATCCTGTAACTCTATTCATTTGGGAACATGCAGAGAACCAGCAGGACAAGTCTCATTTCAGAAACATGGCAAAGTAGGACAGTGTCCTACCAATGACAAAGAAAAAAAATAAAAATAAATAAATTTAAAGAGGCATACTTCCAGTTTTCTCTTGACTTGTGTTCTTGTTTTTATAATACTGTAAAAGATATAATTTTGAAATGAGCCCTGACTAGCAAAATAAAGCTGAACATACAAATACTGCATTTTAATACACTAAGTTTGTTTCTCATGCAGAAATACACATAGGAGTATGGACTTTCTCCTTGATGGAAAACAAAAAATAGGAAATGAAAAGTTACATATGCAGCAGTTTGGAATGATGGATTTAAATTTTTTCTCATTATAGCATTGAAAATTATGCAATTTCCCTGAGTTAACTCCAGTGTAATTTGAATATGGATTAAAATCGTGACAGGTCAAAGAACTGAAGCTAATCTGCCAGAGAGTCACTGTTATTAAGTAAAGATTTAACTGGGCCCAAAAAACAATTAATTACTCTCAAAAATATTTCTATTTTCTAAAAAAATCCAGACTCTAGGGAATGCTAATCTTTCCATTCATTGGTTTCAAGAAAGACATATTTGCCTTCCCCTCTTTTCTCAGAAAGTAGCAAAAGAATTCTGAATGGGAAATCAAGATAATCAGGTCTAAGAGTTCAGTGTCCAAATGTATACCCAGGAGTGTAAATTACATGGTGAATTTCTTTTTTGTAATAATCCAAATTACTGACCCTTGCAAGTGTGACACTGCTCATAAATGTAGCTCTGGTCTTCTAGCCAGTCTTTAAAAACTCGACACCTATTTTTGTCCTGTTATATTGGCCAGTAAATAGCGATGACAAGAATGAGGAATTGAACATCTTCAGAACTTTTGATGTATGGTTACTACTTGTTTAAAGAAATGTGTGTTTTAGTGTTTGATAAAGAAATATATTTATCAATGTCATTAGGTTTCTGCAGGGAGGGATTGTACAGGTGTATAGGAATGAAGCAACCGGGTTCTTCCATTTAATTTAACTTTTTTAAATGATCAGCTGTAACTTGTTCAGGACTATAACATTTCAAAAATCTGAAACCTTACCTGGTGATCCAGCCAAAATAAAGCGGCAGAGAACTGGGACATTGGTAAAAACCTATTTATTAAAACTGAAATAATTATTCAAAAAAGTAGACTAATCATTATCACTTTTACTGAGTGCTGTGTTTTATCTGGTACAACTAGTATAATACACATTCACTGTGCAGACTTCATCTGTGAGCTTTGCATCATGATGATAGAGCATTTGAGTTACAAAACTTAAGAACTAGACTACTTTTTTTTCCTATCTGAAGTCACAGAATCTTTTGATTTATGTTATCTTTCTGCAAAAAGTTTTTACTCAGGTTGAGTTTTATTAACAGGCTAAATTTAGTGGAAAACATGATATTTAGTTTTATTAGATGGGTTAGGTATATTTTCAAGAAAATACCTGCAGTGGTAACTTCTTATTGCTTTATGGTTTTAGAATCACATTTCCTGTAACCTCTGTGTGTCTGAAATGCTTTTGATTATAGAGTACCTCTCATTTCTCAGTAAGACTGACAATCTGACTTTCACAGCTGCCAAATACAGGTACAGGCTCTAACTCCATCAGTCTTATTCTCAAGCAGACAGACTTAACATTGACCCCATCAGCACTGATATCAACACGTCACATCTGCAGAGTCATATATCCAATGCATTTAGGAAGTTGTCCTGATTTAACACTTCCTGATCTGCCAGTTAAGATTTTTTTGTTAGAGGTCAAGTCCCAAACTGAGACTTGTCATAAATTCACATCCTCCCTGGGGCAGAGAGAGGTCCATAACATGAATACAAATATCAGCGGGCTTTTTAAAAAAAAATTCAAGACAGTGGCAGAAACTTAGTTCAATTTTCATGACTTGCACTGCAGTTTAGTGATAGCATCAATATTTTAAGGCTTGGTTTATGGAAGTCCTGTTTAAACACCTTACGATCTTATATACTTTGGTAGCTGTGTTTGCTTTTCTTGTGATTTCTGAGGTGAACACTCAGCCTGGACTCACTCCATCCATGTTCAGCATTACACTAAACCCAATTAAGGACCTACATGCCCCCCAGCTTTCTCCCTCTTTCACTTTCTACAGGAGACAATGAAAAGACATGACATTTCCAGACAGTGATTCAAGTCTACAGAGGTGTTATCTTATTACCTAAAATTAGACTAGGAAGGATCAGACCTTGTAGATTAAGCTACAATAGGTAGTCCTTTGAAAACAAGCTGCTGGTGAGTGACTAACTACATACTTATACAACATATAATTGTAAGTAGTCAGAAATAGAAACATGACATAGTTCAGCAAAATACTTTGGATTGGAAAATAATAATATTTTGGCAAGAATCCCCTTAAAGTCAATGTATTCCATTCTTCTGTAATTATACATTTGCAGTGGTGTTGCCTAAGCTCATGCCTAAGGACTTTTAAAGTAGTATCGCATGTTCAGTCACAGGGGAATTCATCTCACTTTGTTGAAAAACAAATACTCAAAGTTCAAGATATTCACCCTTCATGGAGAGATGTTTAGAGAGGACAAGGCAGATCGCCATTCATATATATGTATATTTGCATGAGATTAATTGCACTTGAAAATTCATGTTTCTCTTGAAGAAAGGAAAAATTTCTTGAAGTGATTCTTGGACAGCTAGCTTAGTTGCCGACTACCAACTTCAGATGTTGATACAAAGCGAAATGCATTCAACAATAGCTATTTGTACCCTAAGAGCTCATAACCTCAGAGGGGGATTTAAAGCATTTAGAAGTAAGATTTGGACTCCTCATGTGTTATTCCCACAAGTTTATAGCTTCTATTCATCATTGCAGTTTGTGAATACCTTCTAGTGGTCATGAAATGAACCACATTGGTCATGTGCTGAACGATCTTTCCCACATCGGAAATTTTCATTTTAAAATATCATTAAAATGCCACCTTTTGCATTGGTGTATTAGATCTCAGGAGTAATGATGTTTATCATTAAGTAGATTTTTTACTTCATTAAAATTTGATGCATTAATGTTGGTTTTTTTTTTTTTTGCTTGAGAATAAGAAGGCATAACATACAGAATCATAGAATTGTGGGATATAATTGATAACATATTAATCAGATTATGAAAAACAGTTCTACACGCAAAATACAGGTTTAGGTTTTTACCAATGAGTTGCATAGGAAATGAAGACAATTATAGAATCATAGAATAGTTTGGGTTGGAAGGGACCTTAAAGATCATCTTGTTCCAAACCCCGACATGGGCAGGGACACCTTCCAGTAGACCAGGTTGCTCAAAGTCCCATCTAGCCTGGTCTTGAGCACTTCCAGGGATGGGGAATCCAGAACTTCTCTGGCAACCTGTTCCAATGCCTTACTACCCTCACAGTAATCCAGTGAAAAAATACCAGAAGGATTTTTAAAAAATATTTTGTTCTTTTTATTTTGATTTGTTTTTCTTCAAACCACCATGAAAAATTCAAAAGAATGCATTAGGTTTATATTCCATGTTTCCCTACTTGCACTTCAAAGATGTATTTTATAGAACAGATATTTAATTCATTTATTAAAACTAACTCTGTCACCTGCCCTTCACTGCGGATCAGGTTCTGGCTAATTTACTGTTCAGGTGGATTTTGTTTGTATGTATTTTTAAGTGGCTGTCACATTGCTGTATACCTAAGTCATTCATAGTTCATCTAGTGAGAAGAGAGGAGGAAAAGTACAGCCAAGTTCCTTCTGCAAAACTGCTGAGAAGAAGGTGTATTGGATTTGCACGGCAGGGTTTTGGCAGTGGGGTGCTACAGTAATGGCTCCCGTGAGAAGCTTCCCCTGTGTCCAGCGAAACCACTGACAGCCGGATTCAAGACAGATCTGCCACTGGCCAAGGATGAGCCCATCAGTAACAGAGGTAGCACCTCTGGGGTAACAGCTTTAAGAAAGGGAAAAAGCTGCTGCACAACAGCAAAGAGAGGAGTGAGAATATGTGAGAGGAACAGCTCTGTAGACACCAAGGTCAGTGGAGGACGTGAAGGAGGTGCTCTGGGCATGGAGCAGAGATGCCCCTGCAGCCCGTGGTGCAGACCATGGTAAGACAGGCTATGTCCCTGCAGCCCATGAAGTTCCATGGTGGGTCAGATATCTACCTACAGCCAGTGAAAGCCCATGGAGCAGGTGGATGCCCAAAGGCAGCTGTGACTTGGAAGCTGTTGCTGGAGCAGGCTCCTGGCAGGAGCCCACACTGGAGCAGGTTGGCTGGTAGGATTTGTGACCCTGCAGGGGGCCCACACTGGAGCAGCCTGTTCCTGAGGGACTGCACTCCCTGGAATAGACCCACACTGGGACAGTTTGTGAAGAACTGCAGCCCATGAGAAGGAATAATGTTGGAAGTTCATGGGGGACTATCTGCTGTGGAAGGGACCTCACATTGGAGCAGAGGAAGAATGTGAGGAGTCCTCCCACCGGGAGGAAGAAGTGACAGAGACAAAATGTGATGAACTGACCACAACCCTCAGTCTCCATCTCCCTGTGCCACTGGGAGGATGCAGGAGAGAAAATCAGAAGTCAAGTTAGGCCTGGGAATAAGGGAGGGGTGGGGGAAGATGTTTTAATATTTGATTTTATTTCTCTTTATCCTACTCTGACTTGCTTGAGGAAAAATTAAACTAATTTCCTCAAGTCAAGTCTGTTTTGCCTGTAACTGAAGAGTGATCTCTCCCTGTCCTTATCACAACCCATGAGCCTTTCAATGCATTTTCTCTTCTCTGCTCAGCTGAGGAGGGGAGTGACAGAGTGGCTTTTGTGGGCACCTGGCATCCAGCTGAGCAACCCTTTTGTTGAAGAACAGAATCCTGTTGGTTGAGATTAGGTTTGAGGGTGTGTATATGGGAAGAGTTTGGAGGCCATGATAAGAGAGTGACCTCTTTATGACAAAAAAACCATCGAGTGCCATTTATTTGGGGTTAAAATCACTCCTGGGGAATATCTGTTCACTAGCAACAAAGTCTTCTGTCTCAACAAATGTTTTTTTGACTGCATTTGTTTACCAAAGGAATTTATTGAATCAGATTCATTGTCTTGAGACCTTACAGACCAATGCTTAGTTTGTTTCCCATTTTGAATGTAACACCAGGTGCATGCAACAATCTGCTTTATAGCAGAAAAAACAACAAAAACCCTCCTGGATTTTCTGGTTCCAAACTAATGTGGGGATTTGGAAACAAAAAATAATTAAAAAAAGGGTTTTTTTTTCCAGCAAAATGAATGAATATCCGTAAAAGATAGGAAAAAAAAATCAAGCCACATCTAAACAATGGAACCATGTATCAGAAGCTTCACTAAGAGCCAAAAATTAAGTGGCTTGTCATAAATATTAGCAATATACTGGTGGGAGTAATAATGAATTAATGTAATAATTAATATG
Organism: Ptilonorhynchus violaceus; assembly: GCA_013397565.1. Lineage (NCBI taxonomy): Eukaryota > Metazoa > Chordata > Aves > Passeriformes > Ptilonorhynchidae > Ptilonorhynchus > Ptilonorhynchus violaceus. The sequence continues at coordinate 1,493,240 of VZRJ01004544.1, forward strand.
GAATTTGATTTAACAGATAGAAGCTCATATAGACGAATGCGCAAGATAAGTAAAATGATAAATTGATTTTTATCAATATCCAGGAGTTTCATAAAGATTCAGGAAGCTGATAGAGTCTTTGGCTATTTGCTGGGTTCAGGCATATTAATAAACAAACATAGGATCTTTCTGTTTCAAATATGAAGAAAAGAAATTCACATGAATGCTGGCATTGAATCCTGCTGATTCTTTTGACACTACAGCATTTAGAGTTAAGCCAACCTCCCTGCTGCTTTGCAATGCAAACTGAATGGGAAAATTAAGGGTAAATTACCACCAGCATGCATGATATTGTAGACAGTCTCAAAATCTGCTCCTGGATGCAAGATCAAAGCATTTTACTTTCAGCAGATGTAACAGGAGGCCATTATAAACACTTGCCTAATGAACCGTGTCCAGCTCCATGAACCATATCCAATTGTGCGAGTTTTAAAAATACTGTGCAGAACAGTCCACCACAAATATATGCTGAAGATGGGATTTTTCTCCCAGCAATATTACTTTTTATTACTGGAATCCTCACCAGCCCAAAACTTGAATCACTCCAACAATCTGTGTAAAGATTGCCAGCTCTGAGTGTGGGGATACACTATGATTGCTACACTTATGGAGGTCACTCTCTGAAATGCTGCTTTCTGGCTTCCCACTCCTCCTCAGAGAATGCCACCTCCAATTTATCAAAACCACAGTGAGAATGTGGGAGCCACTGTCTCATCCCTAGATCACTTTTTGCTGAATGTTTTTCTTGTAATGCTGTGGAATGACCTCCTTGGAGTACTCTGTTTCTACAGTAGGCACTTGTTAGAACTTCCCTTCTCTATATATCAGATAAAATAGTTTTGAAAAATGCAGCCGTGCTTTCACAGGAAGCCTTTAGACAGGTAACGTGCAAGACTGTACGGCATGGACTGTGCTGTTCTCTGAGTCTGTTTTAGACATTTTTGGGTTTTTCCCTCAGTGGGGGGGGACTGTTAATCAGTTTTTCTTCCCCAAGAAATATGATCAAAGTTCAGAGTTAATTTCTCCAAGCAGTTGAATGGGTGAGAGTAGTCGCTCTGAAAGGGGCCCACATTTGCTCTCCTTGTACCAATTTCAGGTTCACTGCACACTGACAGGCTCAAATCTGCATGAGAATGTGGCCTTGGCAGCTTGCCCTAGCCCATCAGGGCTACCTTGCCCTGGCATCATCTTGGCTCTTGCAACCAGGACATTCTTCCGGACTGGAAAATCTCTCCCTCCTGCTGAGTAGCAACTTCACAGCAGCCCATGAATATCGTTCCACCAGTCAAGCTCCCCCTGCAAATGTCATCCGGTGCTACTGTGCTCTCCGAAGGTTTGCAATCCCCAAGAAGTGCATCTGTCTGCTCATAGCAACCTCTTGGAAATTGCCGGTTTGGATACAAGCCAACCTGCAAATGTGACTCCACTATAAAAGCTTCACATTTTGCCACTGCTGTGACATAGACGAGAGGCTTTCAGAAGACGCTGACTGCTGAATGTGGAGCTGTGCAATGCATCATCTTCTCCTCTTTCATAGTAAAACTTTAGTTTCAGTCAAGTAATTGTTCATTTCTGCAGTGAAGTTGGAGGCCCTACAAGTGCAGCCTCTTGAATTCTTGGCATATTTGAGTGTGACTAGATCGACAATTTCACCACAATTTGATTTCAAGATAACACTGCCATTTTTTATAGATTTGTCCTGCCATAGGTTTCATTTGGATAAAATTGATCATCATTTCACTATTTAACTGCAGTTCAATGTTAGTTTCACACTAAGCCTCTGATTTGTAGTTCAGACATACACCATTATTTAGTCCTGCAAAAGGAAAGCAGAAAAACACAAGGCCTATGCATCCTACAGGACTGCAAAAAAAACCTTTATGAATTTTAAACTCAGATATATGTTTCGTGTGGGGTGGAGTTTTTTTGTCTATTTACCTCCTTTTCACAGTTACCAAAGTTTTGAGAAATTCTGGTAAATTATCTAGAATAAGCATATTTTAAAAATACTCTGGTGTGGTGTGAGGATTAGAAAGATAACAAGGTACAATTATTCAGCCGTTATTAGGTGGTGACAATAAGAAGAGTAAAGTGAGAAACCGATGGAGCTGTTTAAAATTCTTGGTTCTTTGAGAATTGTTCTTTTAGGTCACACAAATCTGTACTGCTAGATTATATTATATATATGTAATGTATTCATTCATGACTATGTGTATATTTTGATGATCCTTATGGGTCCCTTCCAGCTCAGGACATTCTGTGGTTCTATGATATATAGATCTGTGTCGGTGTAGAATATTTAGTATGTTTTTTATTTTAATCATCAAATATGGATGCTTAACATGAATGTATAATGCTTTCTGTTACGATCCATGTTCATATGCAAAAATGCATAGTTTTTTCCTGGACAGTTCTCCTGATGAATTAAACTGTTTTTTCCTTAAAAAAAAAGTGATGAATTTGATTTTATTTTAAATCTCATTTAATTCTGTCTTAAAAGTATGACAAATGCCCAGATATCAAATGACATCAAATGAAACTATGTGAGAAATTTATTATTGATCAAGAATCACTTGCAGAAATAATAGGCTTTCATTTTGTAAAGTAATAAAATGCATCCCTCTTGCAAGATGAAGATTGAGCAGAACATAAAGGGTGATATTGACATGAAAATTCTTTTGTCCAGTCCGACCTTTCTGTAGAAAAGAATTATATGATCTCTTTGTAGTAATTGCTTTCTTTTCCATATTTGCATTCAGAATTTGGAACACAGAACTGACTTTTTTGCTAATTCTCAGGACACATTTTTTAAAAAATGAAATGCCTAATTATTTGCATGGGAAAAATGGTTTTAGAGAATGTACAAAGTGAGGAATATTTAGCAAATCATAGTTTTATAATGTCTTGGGTGCCATCCAGATATTTTTAATGTTAATGTCTTAAATTAAACAGTGCTCTATTAAATTTAAGATAAGCCTGTGCCAGAACCTTTGACTTGAATGTCCTTCACATTTGGAACTTCAGGAGGCTGAATTTTAATTTTCATATCCAAATGTGATATGACACAATGAATCTGTCTGTGCAGAACTCTTTATTTCAGTTTAATACTGGAGATGCTCCATAAGTCTGTATGTTAAGACTGTAAAACATATTTTGTATCTGGGACATGTCTCTCTCTGTCATCTTTTTACCTCCTTTTTTTGGAGTGTTTTCCATGCTGCAGTTTCAAAGGAGGGTGATCCAAGGTGACATCAGAGGGTTGTTAAATAATGATAATCCTCTTTTCAGGTGGAAGCCCCTTTGGACAAAATGTTGACTTCTGTTAAGGACAAAGCAGTTTGTCAAGTCATAACTCCAGGGAGTTGGTAACTAAGCAACAGATCAACTGTTGGAAAGCTTTGATCTCCTAATGATGCTCAATTGGGAACCTTCTGACAGGGGAATTCTCTGAGGGCTGGAGGAGGAATCTAGCATCAGAAATCTCAAAATCTGGCAGGAGAGACAAGGGGAAGGGAGGATTTTAGAGGGTGTTTGGGTTTGGTTTTTTATTTTCTCCTTTTGGTTGTATGTATTTTTGTTTGTTTGATTGATGTTTTTATTTCATTGTTTTGGGGTTTATTTTATATTAAAGGTAACCTTTTCAATTGTATGGCCAGATAAGGAAGAAACAAACTAGTTGGACACATTGTAGATAGACTCCATTTTGAAAAAGAAACCCATGTGTAGCATCATGAATCCGTGGAGGAACCTGACCTATGCCCTGTTATTATAATTCTTGAAGACTTGATATGGAATTATACGGTAAATATATATACATGTATTTATAGTTTGAGAGACCAAGCTAAACCTTCATATGTTTGTTTTTCCATCATGAATGTCCAAACTAAACTGTGTACTATTTATTTGATTTATTATATATTTATTAGACATAATATATTTTTTTCCTAAAATATAATTCATGCTGTTCATTGCTTGACAGCAAGCAGTGAACAAAGCTGTTGCATAAGACTTAAAATTATCTCAGACTTTTATAGAATTTTTTCCTAGGGATGACGCATACCTAGGGAAAAGAATGAAAAATAAAACCAAAAAACCCAAAACCACAAAACACAAAAAACTTGAAAGAGGAAAATAGAGTAGATGGGAATGGATTGACCTAGCAAAAATATGTTCTCAAGACACAGCTTTAAAAGCATATGAAATCTTTCAAGTTTCCATAAAGAACAGAGAGGTGAAAACTGTGAGTGTTGAACATTCCAAATAATAATATTTGTCCCCAAGTTTTTTTTGTTGTTATTTTTCAGAAATGTCAGTGACCTAATGGACATATTGACTCTGTACAAATTCCTTCTTACCTGTATCCTGAGACTTTCATAGCTGTAACAGCTGTACTATATTAATCATATAAATTGAAGATATATTGATAATTTCAATATGTTACGAAGGATATGAAAGCTAGAGAGAGAAATTTTTGAAATACAGGACTAAAAGACACTTTATGGCTGCAAGAATAGTTCCTTTCTAATGCCTAAATAGTCTTGAATCAGGAGAGTTCCTAGTCACGTTCCCTGAAGACTTTAGAAAACATGTTTAAAAACACATAAGAGGGATGCATATTAAGGAACACTAGAGATATGACTCTGTGTAAGGAAATTCAAATAGCCAATCTTTAAAACAGTAAGTTCTATAGCATGACCTCTAGCTTATACAGCAAGGACTGTGTTACCACATATGAAACATCTTGTGTACTGCTTGTACATTTCTAAATATAGACTAATCTTACTAAATTTGTCAATGAATAATTTGCCATGTGGATATCATCAGAAGCCAATGTTTATAAATATAAAGGCCTGAAAAGTCCATCAAAGAGACAAGTCTCATTTTTAGTACAATATCAGGTGGACAACTTTACTGAATAAATTTTTGACCACATCTATAGCTTGAGAATGGAACATTTTTATCAAGTTGCGCAGTCTTGATTTAAAATGATGAAGACTTCATCATATCTCTTGATAGGTTATGCCAGGATTTAATTATCTTCTAGGTGGAAAAATACAACTCTTTCCACTCAGTCTGATTGTGTGCAGGATGAAAATCTGATGTCATTGTGCCCTTGTATTTCACATGAGAACTCTCTCTTATCTTAATGCCTCCTTTGAGGTAAACCTTTTTGGGGGGCAAATAGAATGGAATGATTTGTTTAATTTTTATGCTTTACATCATGTTTTATTAGAGTTCTATTTTTTTGTCTAGTTTTGTTGATTTTTATGTCATATTTGCTCTGAATTTATTCATAATTTCTGCTTTTTGTTCTAGTTTCTCTGTTTTGAAATGAATCTTCAAATTGTTCAAGCCTAAAGCAGCTGCTTGAGTGTTTCTAATAATAGTCTCACTAATTTCATTTGCAGAAGTAAATGAAAGAAGTCCACTATCTCACTATGGAAGGTTGCATTTGCTTTGCAGCAAAATCTTTCGTTTGAAAGTGTCTTGTCTATAGGCAATGGATATCCTTTAAAGTAGGATTTTCTTTTCCGCTTCAGATATATAACCATGGCTGCAAAAGAGTCCATTGTTCACGAAGCCTAAGGAATTCAGTTTGGTCTATCAAAATGATCCAAATTTATCATTACTTATCACTCTTTTCTCCTGTCATATATGTTGAGTAACAATAAAGCCTATTATTCATCACCAGAAAGTAATGTGCAATTTGACAAGAGAAGGATAGCTGAAAAGTCACTTTCAGGAAGTAGTATTTCCAAAACCTTTCCACTGATCTCTTGGAATTAAATATCTTTGGTAGATGAGCAAGTAATCAGAAAGGGTAGATTAAATAGAGAAAGATGGATTGTATTTCTTCTTAAATAAGTACAATGCTAGAAGGTCATATGGGATTGTTCTCTTTGCTCCTGAAGGAACACAGGAATCATGTAGGAAGGAAAGAACACAGTGAGCCCCGGCTCCCTTGCATTATGTATTAATAAATGTCTCTGGGAAAAACAGAATATTTGTCAGTGAACAAAGGCTGCTCGTCTGTATGACTGAGTTGCTTTAGGAAATGTTTCTGTGTCTCAGCTCAGCCTCAGACAGCTCTAGTTGGTGCAGTGTAACCTCGCTAATTTATTAGCTTTTCTGTTCAGAATTGACTAAACTGTTTACAGTTTACAGTAAAACATCCTAATCTCAGCTGTGGCATTCTGCTCTTATATTGATGAAATAATGCATGTGTAAAAATAGGGGAGCATCCTGTTCCAGAAAATACAAGGAAGCAATAAAGAAGAGAAGGAGATGAGAAATATCCAAGATATGCTATTCTAAGATCTCAAGACCTCAGCCTGGAAATGCTTCCTGAATCTGTTGTGACTCTTAAGTTCTGCAAACCACATGTGAAAGACGAGTGTTTACAGAAAACAAGGGCCAAAAAAGAGGTCTTCCACAAGGAAAATAGTTGTAAAAGATTCCTTTCTCTGTGGCTTTTAAAGATGGATGGAATCTCTTTGTGCATATAAATTCCAAACAGACATGCTAATTCCCGTTGTTGATGCTACCATTGTGAGATGCTTACCTATGGAACCCCTCCATTAACCAAGAGAGGGGTTAATGGAGGCCACCAGCAAGAGACAGATTTAGGTGACTGAATAGTAATAAAGCCATATCTGAACCCCAGCTTGCAGCAGAAGGTTTCAGCTTCATATGTCTGATGTATCAATACCATAGGTGTGTGTAGGTCAATGGCTCATTCAACATCAGGCCACTAGTGGGAAACAGAAAAGGCAAAAGACCCGGGGTGAAAAGTAGTCCTGCAAAGACACATCAATCCTCTCAGCAAGGCAGCCCAATGCATCCATGGTTTTCCAGCTGTGACACAAGAGGAATGTCCAAGTGTCTGTTGTACAGCTGTTTCACTCTTTCACTGTGAATAACATAACTAAAATTTATATGGATGTCTAGCAATGCTGCCCTGTGGTATATTTAATGGTTTGTTTTCCAATAGCTCTCCAGCTGTGACAGTGACTGAATCTTGCAAGGGTCCAGAGTATGCTTGAAATATCTTTTAGTTCTACCTGAGAAAAGATACTAAATTTCTTATGAATTCAGAGTTCCACACCTGAACCATAATCTCAGCTAAATTTTGGTTACAGAAGATGCCCTTGCTTTGTAGGTCCTGCTGAATTTGGACTAGATACTGCTTACATCTTCAGTGACACCCTGCATTTTCACTGTTCTCTTTGTTTATTTCACTCTTATATTTGCTTGTTTTGCTGAAGAACTGCTCTGTATTTCTGTGGTATGCTGTAATTCTTCCTTACTTTATTGCTAACCCCAGCACTACATGTGAAGGACTACAGCACAATGAATAATTAATCTGACAAATTTAGCCTCTTCAGAAAGATTTCCATTAATGCCTTTGTTTCATAGAAGTATTTCTGGAACGTGGCTGGATTTCACTCTGTATTAATCATGCACCTATGCAACAATTTGCTATTTGTAATCAGGACATGTTGGTTACTTGTGAGAGCCTAGCTGAGTTACGTGTTATTTTTTCCATTTCACATTTGGCTGTACACACAAAACCTAGCAGACAACTGTTTGTATGTACATGTGTAGAGCCAAATTTCTGTGCTGGCAAAATTCCATGGTTGCACCACCAGAGAATTAGGCCCTTTGCATGCAGTTTCTGCGACTCTTTGAAAAGAGTTTAACATTTACTCTTCAGTAATGTTTATGCCAGATCAGCAGGAGTGGAAAGAGATACAAGCAGAGCCAAAAACCTTTATCTAAAAATTTGGTTAAGTGGTCATGGACAATTGCTTGAAATAATAACCCTGAGTACCATTTGTCATCACCGATCATTAGTAGTTTTAATATTAGAATTGTTACTGTTTATTGTGTCCAGGATTTATTATAGTGAGGCCTCTTAACTTTTATTGAAACACTAATGTGTAAAGTGGTGTTTAAATCTGTACTTTTCACTTTTCCTGGCATTCTTTTTAAGATAATGACTAGCTGTGGATATGTACTTGAGTTCAACAATAACTACTAAAGCTTTCAGCTGTAACTGATTTTCTTCTAATAATAACACATACTATTTTACGTTGTTTTCTTCATATCCAGCAGTCCTTTCAAATACTAATTACTCCATAAAAAACAACCTTACCAGATGGATCAGTCATTGTCCCTATCTTTCAAGAATAGAAAGAAATCTTCAAGGTGAGCTTTCAATTTTGGCTGCCTCACATTGGGGATTGTTTCATAAAACCTGGGTGACATGATAGGGTGCAAATCATTTGTTTATTCCCAAAACGGAATCCCTCCATAGAAACAATGTCTTCTGTGTTCTGTGACTATGAACTGATGAATACGAGTCAATTCAAAAAGATTATTTGAGGCACTTTCCCTAAGGATCAGCAAAAGACAACAAAACTAAAATGTTTATAATTCCCAATTCTGGGATGAATTTTTGGCTCTAATATACCTGCCACATAACGTTATATATTTTACATAATGATTGTTTTGTTGAGTATACAACAAATTACATAATTCGTGTATATATCAAAGAAATTTCAAGCATTGTATAGTATAGCACTTCCAAATTACACAGTGCATGGCAGGTGGTTACTCTGTTTGTCCATTACATTGCTCTGTTTAAAGCACATCTTATAAATTCAGTGACTATTTATACTCAAATATTTTGACAATGACGAATAACATATGTGCTAATATGTATAGAAAAGAATAAAAGATTGGCTAAGATTTAAAGAAGTGACTAGTGGTTTTAGACATGTTGTTGAAGGAGCTTGGTTCTCACTGTGTGAAAGCTTAACATTTCCTAAAGAACTTCAAAAGTTTGTTTAACAGAATCCCCAGAATAAAACCAGCTCTCTTAACACAACTGCTAGTAATTTTAGAAATATATGGCATTGATATTTATGGTATTTATTTACTCTACCTGACTGGGATCTACAGATCCCATCCCATCCATTGTGTTCTGTCTGGCTACTCTGACACAGCCACAGTAGAATCTCCTTGACCTCCAAATACGAGGGACTGGGAAACACATATTTAATAAGCTGTGGTTGTGCAAGGCTTTATATTATTTGAATTGCTTGACATGGAATGCTATTCTTAAGGCAAGCCACCCACATTTTCTGAAATCTTCTCATTTCTGTAGAGAATAATTCCATTCTGGAACTCAGGGTAGCAAACGAACGCTCTGGCGCTAGTTGGGTATCTCTGAGGTAACCTGAGCAGTTGGAAACACTGACCCGCATTCATGCAAGCAGAAGTTCCAGCTGCAGTACTTTTAAAGCAGGTATTAGAATGACTTAGATGAATTTTCTTGGTAGAAATGTGCAGCTAATTCAGTAAATCCTAATATAAGAAATGAGTGCCTATTTCAAGTGTACAGTGTCTACACTTTTTTTCATATAAAATTTGAGGGGTTTCAGTTTTCACTATACAAATTTTAAGTTTCAACAGCACTCCTTGTGTATTGCTTAATATAAGTAATGTTTATTATTAAATATTTATTAATATAAATAATAATAATTAATAATAGAAATTATTTTTTCACCATGGTAGCAGTACTCTCAGAATCGGTATTCACCTCAGGGACTGCAACACAATATAAAATCATATTAGGCCAGAAATGCAAGAGTAAGGAAACTGTCTAGCATCATACATGTTTACCTCAAAAGAAGTGCACAGGCAGCTCATGTTCACCAACACTGGACCTGGAAGCAGCAGAAGCATGTTAATGTGGTTATATGCATGCTCATCAGACTCATATGCCAAAAAGTCAGGACTATCTTGCCTTGTGGACAAAGTAAGTATCTTTTCATGGCTGTCCCAAGCCATATGCACTCTCCTTGATTTTGGTCAGAGTCTGTCGAAGGGAACAATACAACTCTGCTCTTGCAGTACAACTTCGGGACAGTGGTCCATTTCATGGTGCTGACATACCCCCAAAAAATGATGTCTCCATGAGGCTATGGTTGTAACCCTTCCTTGCTTCCTATCACAAGCTTCCAGAGGAATTCTGTCCGAAGTTCTTTCAGTAAAATGATGATCAGAACGACTATCACTAAGGCAGGTAACAAATAAACACAAAATATAAAGGCTACAGGAAAACTACCCTCATAAGCACTGAAAGGGAAGGTGAATGACTGCTTGTTGGAAAGCAAAGGAATCAGCTGGCTTGGAATGGCAGATAAATAGGGGTTACCACACCTTTTAACGAGTCAGGGTGCTAGCTTCTTTGATGACTTTGAATTGAGAAATCAGCAGAAAAATCCTGACCACAACTCTGCTGATACAAGTGTATCAGTATTTTTATATATAACTGTCCTCTATTTTCTCTATTCTTATATCTAATCTATCCTCCTGGTGCTTAAATGAGAATTGAACCATGCTCCAAGATGTGCAACAGAGAAAAAGCAGTATTTTCAGCAGTAACTACTTATTCACATGTGAAGCCTAGCAATCTTTTGCTACCACTCTCAAATAACCCAGTTATCTACACAACTCAACATGCAGGCATACTCAAAACCAAGCAGGTCTTTCTGCCTTTAAAACATTCCCTGCCTCCTGCATTCCTCAGCACACTGTAGCTATTTTTTTTGTGGTATTTACCTTATTTTATGGGAAAACTTGCACTATAAATAAAAAATATTTCCCCCAAACTGAACATAGTCTTACATATAAAGTTTTGGTTGATCGATTAGATAGTTGGGTTTGGGGTTTTTTTCCTGTAGTTATGTTAAAAACTATTTATGTCTCTATTTCAGAATTATATTTGGTAACATCATTATATGTTTATGTTAAGGGATGTCTCATCCCTTTGGTCAGCCTTTCCCCTCAAACTCAGCATTCAATTTTGGTAGTAGAAATGCTCCTCAGTTCCTACAAATGCTGTCTTAGAAGTAGATAGCAACTTTCTTGGAGATATTTTATGTGTTTGGAGACAAGATATCATTTGTTGACTCACAGCTAACAGGCTCTTTTAGTGGGACAGCAATATCTAGAATAAAAATTTGACCCAAACTGTCCTCAAGGCACTCACTAATCTTGTATGAACAGGTAAATCATGAGCTCTATAACAATAAATCCTGTGTTTGCATCCTGTTGTATCTGAGGTGCAATCTCCATCTGAAGCTTCTGAGCAGTTGGGATTTTCATAGCTTCTCTTTCCTTTGTGGAGTCTGAAAACCTGTGCTGGACGTTAATCATGTCTTTATCTTCCTTGGCAGGCTAGGAACAGAATAGCTTTGAGAACCCTACATGGCTTGTTTGGTTTTTTCTTCTGAGTAAGATACTTGGAGACCTTCACATGCATAAACATGTATATTGTGTGGATACGATCCTCATATCCTTAGGATATCAAGCAACAAAGCACCTGTCCTCAGGAGTTTAATACAGACAGAATCTTCACTAGCTTGGACAATTAAGGACATTAGGAAACTCTCTATTGAAACGAAAGCCTTCAAAATATAATCATAAAGGAAAATCGTCACTGCTTTTTCATATACTGCACGGGAAGTTAACACTGTTTCTGAGGCATTTACTCTTAACTCAGATGAACCACAGAAAACTTGTATATACATTCCTGTTTTATTTAGCTTCCTTTCTGTCGGCAGAAGACAGATACTAAGTCAAATAATACCAGTGATCAGAGTCATTGAACAGTTCAGTGGTCTGATAGACCACTCAGTAGGTGGCTTGAGATGCTGCTACGGTTTTACATCATGTGACTAATTTCATGAAATTGTTTAAACACAATTGTGTTTGCTTTGTGCTTTTGCAAATAAATATAAATTGATTATGGAGGATGATGCTGACAAGAATTAGAAGTTCCACAGAAGGGAGAAAAAGCACAGAACATTTTTTTCCTAACTTCTGATCTGCATGTTTTAAAGGTCCAAATAGTTGGGAGTACATATTCGGTTGTTGAACTAAAATTATGTGTTTATTTGTATAAAACATTGAAATTTTTAATTGCACTAATTTAAAGACACACAAACAAATGCCTGAGGCTTCTTACCAAAGAGGTCCCATTATTTATAGGAACCTGCAATGCTGCATACATTACTAAAAACTCAGCTATGTAACTTTAGAAAAGGTAATTGCAGATTGGAACTGGTTTTGCTTTCCTAATTAGCAGAAGAAGCTCAGAAACATGTCTTTTAAAAACAGTAACAGAATGCAATATTTAGTTACTTATTACTTTAGGTTCTTCACAGTCATAAAAAATGCTCTTCCTGCAAATTAGCTTATTCATTTTCATTTTTGGGGTTGCTATGCTGGAGTTGGTCTGTGAATTCTGTGGTACTTATTCAAAGATGAAATTATAGATGTTGCTTTATTTAAAATATCCCCCGATGACCTGAAAAAAAAAAAATCAACATTATTTTTTAAATAGGTTAGCAAAAAATTATAGGAATTTTGACTGGTAAATAAGATGTTCTGGCACTCAAAAAGTGGTTAGAGTCTCTTTCTTCATTTTTGCTTCCTACACAGCAGTATAATACTAATTTGAAGCTAATAATTTCAAGGTCTTTTTGGAGTTGGATCCTACAAATATTACACCTCTGAAGACTTGAACACTGGTAGTCAAAGCATGTTGAAAGGCTTCAGACTTCAGGAATGCTGCCAAGGATTTGTCATATGAAATGTTGTGCAAGCTGCAGCACTTCAAGACGCTGCAAACTGCAACAGGCACTGCAAGGAAGATTCTCAGTAGTTTATAAATAAAGGTATTGATTTATCCATTTTAATTGGTTCTTTTTTGCTGGTTGCTAGCCTGCTGTGAATCCATATATAGGAAGTATATGACAGAGCATGGCACCATTGGCTTTTATTTTCTCTTTGTTTGGGATGCTCTTCTGACTGACGTTCGTGCACTCTATGACTTCCCAAAAATGGGAGGAGAAAATCAAATATTTTCTTCATCCTGCATATCTGCTTATTATTTTACTGCATGTAAGGAGGGGCAGAATTATGCTGCAGCCTACTTTCCCCCCTCACTTCAAATTCTTTGGTTTCTATGGAAACAATGAGTTCTATTGTTGTAGTTGTAACTTGGGGGATGGTAGTGCTCCAGCATTTCATAAAAAGCAGTAGCACAAGTTCTCTGTGACTACTTAGAAAAGTTGGTTTGATCCATGGTGATTCTATATGGAAATATATTCTGAACCAATTATCAGAAGTCATCTACTGACTTGGTATTTAGCACCAAGATACCTTTTTTCTTAAAATGTCTTTTTTCTCTACTCAGGATTACCTGACTCATGAAATCCTTAAATATGTATTTGGAGTATTCACACGTGCCAGAATTTAATGACCCAAAAATTCATGCCCATGATTCATTAAATTCATTGATCTATATTTGTCAATTGCATTATTTCCCCAGTAGATAGTTGCTTTGCAGAAGTGTAATTGGCATTTCTCAAGGATTTTTTTGATTTTTGGTCCGGCATTTCAGATATCTGCAAAAGCTGAAGGCTAATATTAGAAGTAGTAGGATGGTAAATCAGTGCTAAATTGATAGCTATGACTGAATGCATTCAGAATAAAGTATCAGTTTACTCATAATGTTGTAAATTATGATTATTTTAATTTCTTAATGATGTCTCTATATTTCTCTCTGCAAAAAAAAAAAAAAATGGAAAAAAGGATACTTCTAATGGGAAATACCTCTCTTTTCCAATTTTCAAAGGTTTTATTCAGAATTTCTGGAAATAATTTCTGAACTATTTCTTAAAATCTCTTTTAGAAGGCTTAAAAACTAAAAAAAAAAATAAAGTTATAAGGTCTTAAACTGTGGATCGTGTTGTATTTTTGCATTAACCTTACCTTCTTCATTTAAAATCTGAAAATATACAATTCATTTCTATTTACTGGACAAATAGTGCAAAGATACCATCATTGCCCAACTTAAAGTTAGATTGGCTGCCACATTTGTATAAGGAGTTTGGTATAAAAATCACAAAACTCTTTGAGAAACTAGCACATTCTACTGTCTTTCTGGCTAAAATTTTGGTTTTATCTTCGTATTTTAACTTTTTTTCAATACAGCATGAATGCTTAATTAAAAATTTACTTTTTAAAAAAATTGGCATTTCAGTGAACAAATAGTATAAAAATAAAGTATAATTATAAACAGATAGCTATAATCAAGTGATACATGACCCTGAGCTTTAATTTTTATTTAGAGAATGTAGGAAAAGTATACTGAATTAATGTCAATACAGGGGCAACAAATAAAATCATGGGAGAAGTTGTCAATAGTTGTGATCTAGATCAATTTGCTACCCTGCTAAACCCATGAATTTTATTAATGTGTAAGAAACTATATTTGTAACAAAAGATGAAATACACACTTCTTCAAGAAAAAGAACTTTATTCTGGAAAATAATATCAGAAAATGTGATCGTACTGTAAAGAGACCAAAAGGACTAATATAATCCTGATGCATATTAAGATGACAGTAGGACAAGACAGACTATATTTCTTCTGACCTTGATAATGGCACAAATACTCCTGGATTTCTGTATTTCTGCAATATGAGAAACATATTTAAATATTAGATAAAATTTAGGAAAGCACCATGAAATGTACCTAAGCAGAAAGCCAGAAAACCTTTTTGTGAAAAGAAATAATGTTTATTTTATCAAGAAAAAAATCCCAAAAAATAGTTTTAGCAAAATAACAAATAATGACCCTAGTTTAGATATACCTATAAGGAGAAACAACAATATAACAAGATCCTGGGTGCCGGAAATGGAGGCTAGGTGTGTTGTACCAAGAAGCAAGGCAAATATTTTCTGAAGTAAAAATAATTAACCACTAAAACAACTCGTCATGTTCTGAGACAGATTATTCCCATCACTGGCAATACTTATATGAAGGCTGAGGGGAATATTATCTTTAAAAAATATATATATATAGTCTGTAGTTCAATTTAAAAGAGAAATTAATTCAGGAAACTTCTTTACGAGGAACAAATTAGAAAGTTGTAATAGATAACCTCAACAGTCTCTTTTTAGCTCTTAGATGAATCTTGATTGTCTTCAAAGTCATTGCTTTATGCTTTTCCTCTTTCAGGAAGAGTGAGTGTGTATGAGTATACATATATGTGTATGTCATGAGCGCAGGTTTTGGAGCTGGCACTGTCCAGCACTCCATTACATATGGGTGTTCTCTGTTTGAAGAGCAATATTTTTAATCCTCAGTGTCTGAAGCAAGTCCCTAAAAAATATGAAGGTGGGTCAGGAAGCAAAGACACTCCAGAATATTCAACAGCTAAACACGCACTTTCCTCTGAAAAGCCCTTACAAGGAAAGTGCATTATCAGGTGGACAGGTTCAGAGGAGTAAAGAAAGTTGTGGTAAATGCATACAGAGCTCCTTAATTAAGCTCTGATTTTATATCTGTATATATGCTCTGAGTACTTTTATCTTAATCAGATATAAACCACAGTGCATTTGTGATGAGCCAGCCGGATCTCTACAGCATTCCTGACTGGGTCCTGTCCCACAAGCATTGGTGGAAAGCTGGAGCTGTTCAGCAGCCCACACGGTAGGGTGCCTAAATGCACTAAGTTCTTATCGTGTCATATGGACACCCTACTCCATAACATTGTGCACAATAATAACATCCAGTCTTAATCATGGTTATCCACGGAGCCTGTGTGTGAGTACCTTGTCTATTTGGGGAAAACAGCCTCTTCCTGACAGCAGCTAGTTAATCTGTACTAGATGTCTATGCTACTGTTTTGGTGATCTAGATATTTCCTCCTCTTTCCTCTAAATAAAAAGGCAGATTCTATGCAGAAATCCTTAAATATTTATAAATGTATTAAATTTTTCTGTGCTCTGTGGTCTGCCTTCAGAATATTTTATTGAGGTTACCCACTGCATTCGCCATTTCATGGAATGCTCTGCAAATAATCTATGAGGTTACTGTTACTGCCATGTTTCTGCATTATCTCAAAATATAATCTTGCTGTTTCAATCCTAACCCTTTTCCTGCTGTCCTTTTAATCTAAAAGTTTTTAAATAGTAAAATCAAAACTTCATGGTGTGTAACTACTCAGAAACAGGCTCCATTAGGTGAAATTTAAAGGAGTTCTCATTTTCCAAGCTGGTGCTTTTATCTCTCCAATAGCTGTCATATACCAACAGTCCAAACCCATTCATATAACACTGTGGTCAGAAATCATCTTTAAGCTTTTGACAGATGAGCTGAATTCAAGATATATTCTTCTGATTTCCTTCTGCAGGCAATTTATATGTCATGGTTATCAGAAAGGTTGTGTATTACAGGAACCTTGGCTATGATGGAGGGCTTACTTGAAATTTTAGCAGAGTCATTAAAAGTGGCATTTGTGGAGTGGATTTGTGTTACAAGATTTCTTTAAAAGAGGACACCTAAAGAAATACTGGTATTTGAACAGTAGCCTGAAAAGTTTGAACACCAAGGCAGTCCTGGGGCCCTTTCCCAGGATTTCACAGTTTTTAGAATAGAACTGTTCTATTAGATAGATACCTGTATGAATTATCATTTACCCACACATAAGAAATATTCATGCAAGATACTTTTTAATATCTTTATAAACATCAGTGCTAATGATATTGTGAGAGGAAAAGAAAGCATTTAACTTATTTTTTAATATAACCAAAATGTAAATACAGTGTGGACAGTGACAACTGAGCAAAGTAAAAAAAGACAAGAAGAACACACTGCTCTTGAATCTTTCATCTGTATCTTGCATTGTTGGTGTGAAGGACATCTATCCCATGTTATGTATCTAATGTTAGAAATCTAACAGTTAATGTAATCTGAGTGCAACATATTCAGCTAGACCCCTTAGTTCTTATTAAAATCACTTTTCAGCTCAGCTCTAACATTCTATGGTGTGAAAGGCAAGGATAAGCTTTTAAAATAAATATTTAAGTGTAGTTACATTATTTCTCTAATTTACTTTCCATGTCTGTGGTGTTATGAACTTTACTGCTAGAATTCCACTTGATGCAGGCAAGAATGTACTGAAACAAGATGAAAATATGCATCAGCATTCCAAATCACATAATAATAGTGACAGTTCCTCTTTTCCTTACAGTGCAGACTATTCAAAGCAAAGAAGGACCCTATGGAGAATCCTGCACTAAGAATTTTCTTCAGTAACTGAAGCTTGCTCTGCTGGTGGGTCCTTTCCTTGGGAAGATCAAGGACAGAAAAGACTTCTGAAACAACCACTTGTTTATAAGTGTTTATAAGCCAGGCACTCACTTCTTCTGTCGGGTCAGGGCTGCTTACAACAGTTTTCTTTCTCAGACTTCTGTTCAGTCCACCCCTATAAAAGCAATTCCTTAGAAAAATAACAAAT
Source organism: Ptilonorhynchus violaceus (assembly GCA_013397565.1). NCBI lineage: Eukaryota > Metazoa > Chordata > Aves > Passeriformes > Ptilonorhynchidae > Ptilonorhynchus > Ptilonorhynchus violaceus. The sequence continues at coordinate 1,510,662 of VZRJ01004544.1, forward strand.
AAATGCATTTTTTTGCTTTGTAAGCTTCTTTTTTCAGTACAGTTCATATACCTCCTACCCTTCTCTTACTAGTTTCAGATATTGTGTAATGTTGCTTCTTCCATGTGTTCTTCCTAACTTTCAGCCAAGTTAGAGATTATATGTTGTGTTGTGCTTTGTCCATAAAATATATACGAACTGTGCTTAGTTCTACAAACTTTATCAGTCTCATGGAAGCTAAAAGCAAAAAAGTCAAGTACAAGCATATGTGGGTTTAGTAGTAAATGTTTGTCAGTTATCTTGAATGGAGCAATTAATCCTCCAATTGCTCTTCTCTATTTAAAGTTCTTATAGCTTGAAATCACAGGTTCTATGTTGATATATGTTAACCAAAGATCAAGATGACCCACTTGGCATGTCCTCAGTCACAGGATGTCTTTGAAATAGCCTTTGCTTTGTATTAATCTGATATAATCGTTTACTTTTTGCTATAATGCATACATGCTCTATTGTTTCAAGAACTAGAAAGACAATCTCTCAGATAATGCAACAGCCTTAAGCAATCAGCTGGAAAAGCTGCTTTAATGGAATCTACAGAAAAAGGGGTTGTGTAGGACAGTTGTGCGCAAAGGAGAAGGCTTGAAACACCGTCTGAAGACAGATGACATTTGTTAATCTCAGTCTGGAACAGAGTGGAACCAAATAGTTAGCTTTCTGTTGAAATGAAATTCTGTGACGTGGCTACTCAGAGAAAAGTGTGTTCCATATAAGTGATGAATTCACCACTTCCAAATCTTTATAAGTGACAAGACTTCAATGGAAAAAAAGCCTTAGGACTTGTTCAATCTCTAGTTCCTTAGAATTTAGAGTCAAGCTAAGGTACAAACATCTGTTGATTTCCAACATAAGATAAGTACAATAACTCCTCAGGATCACCATTCTATCTTGATTTGCATATAGCCAGAGTTGGAAATAACAGACAATGAAAAACTATCCAATAAAACTTACTTCTAGCTATGGAAATTTTGCTGTATATCAGAATACACTTCATTTATGTATGAAGTGTTCATACTTTAACTTAAACTAAAAAAAATGCTGGAGGAATATTTTAATGTGCTGCAATCTTACATTACATTCCTAAGAGAAAGGGGATTGGTTTTTAAAGCAAAAATATTAAAAATCTCATATTCCTTTATGACCTTGCATGAGAAAAAATATCACTTTTGCAGACACTGCAGCTCAAAATAATTAAAACTCAACTTCAAAAAATTCAGATAAATATTCAGAAGAATCATACACCTGTACTTGCCATATCATAGTCTTCTCTTTTATAGCACATTGCTTTATAGCCCACAGTGCTCTCCTGTGTCATTCACACAGAGTCTAGGCCTCTAGTTCTGCAAAGATTAATGGATGTGTACACTCTTTGTACACTCCAAGGTGTTTCATTGATGCCAATGGAGCTGGTTGCAGAGAGTTAAGACAGGCATTAGTCTTTTCAGGATCAGCCTCTAAGCCTATTATATCAGAGAACAAAATTAGGTTAGATTTCACTCTTAGCCGGGTTAGTGAAGCCCTGTTGCCCAAATCATTGTGGTACAGCTGAAAAAAACAGTGGAATTCAACACAAAGGATAAAATACTTTAAGGGAAGAGTGCACTGAGGCTTCCAATGTTACTATGTAACTTAGGCAATTAAATCATCTAATTTTTGGTGAAAGTCATTATTCTTTTGAATGATCATGTGCCAGAACTAAATTTTAATGGCTTATACTGTTGTCTGGAAAATGGTCTGACTTGTTTCAGCCAAGAACATTCAGTTTGTTTTCTTAGTTCTAACATTATCTGATACTGAAAAAATGACCTTTAAGTGGTCCCCAGTGCACTCCTACACTTTGTTCTAGGAATACAGGGAATCTTGAGTATTGTCAGCTGAAACAGTTTTTATATACTTTATTTTTAGCAACAGCTAAAGTTCATGCTTCTCTGACTGAGACTATCGAGATTATAGGAAGATCAAAAGCTGAGGCAGAGAAAACTTCAGGAGTGAATCAAAATTTGAAATCTAGCTTCATATATAAATTAAGCTGCCATTCAAGCTGCACTTATTTATACGGTGGTTTGTAGAAGTGATTAGTATGAAAAGGATTTGCAAATTACTTTGTAGTGCATCTTATCTCAGTGAAGTCTGAAGATGAGAGAGGGGATCAGTTATTCTTTAAAAACTTTTTTTAAATGGCAGTCTCACATAGAGTTTGGAGAAGGAGAGTTTTCCCCAAAATGTATTGTTCAAAGTAAAGCTCGGAATACACTTGCTTGAATTAGTTTTTCTGCAAACTCTGATCTGGCATCTTCTCTAAAACTGTCAGTGTTGCCTGGTGGTAAAGATGGTCCAAGCTGCTGTGGGCCTGGCTGGATCCCTGACCTGTGCAGCTGTCTTGGGTACATGCTTTCTCTTGTCCACAGACAAGTTTTCCCAGAGAAAACAGAGGGTGAAAATGCAGGGGTTTGTTTTCCAAATGTTTCAAATAAACTGGTGAAATATTTAATACAGGAATTTTGTGACCTTATACACTTTATGACTCATGCAACATCTTTGCAACACTCCTCAGAACAGGGGTAGTGTTTTTCTTATTTCATGTAAAGGGACTTAGTTCAGCCAACCCTTCCATTTCATTTTGGAGATATATCTCTCGTTCAGACAGACATGGGAGAATTTTTCTTTTAATTGATTCCAAAGGGAATGTAGATAACCAAATCTAAAAGAAATATCTACGCAGTCTATCAGTAGGTAAACTATATATTGGCAGACAGCATTTGTGCTGTTTTTCAGACTGGGACTAGGCAAAGTAAGAAGTCCACAACACCTGGGAAAAAACAGTGACAGTAATTTACTTGTCACCATGGGGGAAATCTAAGGGATTTTCAGGCCTTTCTCATCACTCACAAACCCATCCTTCCTCTGTCTTCAGTTCCTTTCTGTTTAGTTACCAAATAAAAGCTTGTGTCAGTATTGTCTATTTTGTTTTTATTTCATAAAACAGATTTGATTTTTCTCTGCTTAAACAAAGGTTTGCCCTCTCACATGAAAACCCACAGACAGATCAGACACCACACTGCTTGACCACTGTTTGACTCATGCCATGGGCTGTCCCTGTTTTGTTCGATACTTGGATTTACAGTGAAATTCACAAGAAGATTTTAACTTCTCACTCTCAACTCTGAAGCATTTATTAGCCATGAAGAGGTATCCTGGGGCTGATCAACCACTGCCTAAGAGGTAGCTCCTGGGTAGCAAAGATCTGATTAATCCTAATAGGTTGTTTTAAATATAATAAATTTGTTTTATGTTAACGGAATCTAACCTTTCAGCTCAACATAACTCAATCCCAACTTTCTCTTTGTGTGTTCCATGAAATACTATATTTTTATCTATTAGCAGTGGAAAAATTATTAAATAATGCTTGCAAGGTCTTTACACTTGTGAGTTGGAAAGAAATGATTTCTGCATTTATCTTTTATTTTATCTTATCCTAACTGTCTAGCTTTTAGAATTAGATTTTTTTTTGTCTTACAGATGGCAGAATAAAATAAAGAGACATGGTTAGTAGACAATTTTTCTTTATTGCTCTGCACATCCACCGCCTTTTAGCCAACTAAGGTTTCATGTAATAAAAATGTAAAATGTTACAGACAATATTGTAAAAAAATAAATACTAAATATTTGTCTTTAATACCTTACTATTAGTAGAGATTTCATTGAACTTTATGATTGAAGCTTATGTTTCTGTTGATATGTTGCCCATCTTTACCCATTATCAGATATTTAAAGAATAAATTATTATGCTCTGAAGAGCATTAACTTCAAGTAAAGAGGCTAATAATATCGTTAAGGTGATAGGAGGTGTCAAAATTTAATGAATGAAAAGGTACAATGAATATTGGAAGTGTATTAGACAGATGCAAATGCTTTTTTACAGCAATTGAAAGCATTTCAGACACAAAAATTTTCAGTTCCTTAATCCAAATTCTAAAGTGGATGTGTTTGTGACTCGTATAATTGTGTAACAAATACTAGCATGCGTATAAGATATTTGTATTGTCAAAGTCAGAATATTTTAAGTACGTAGTTTATTAGGTATGTGTACTGGGTTAAAACTGCTCATGCTTTTTCTCTATAAGAAAAGGACTTCTGGTCAACCCTAGGCAAAATTTTATGCATCTGTGATTATTTTGAGCTGTAATCAATCAGTAAAATTGCAGATTTTATTCAGTAACGACTAAACGTAACCCCTCTCAGTTTTCATTTGAGACTTCCCACTTCCTTCTCACCTTTCTCTCAGAGTGTCTGTTGACATCTATTTTTCTGTTGTTGGGATATTTGGATCTACGTCCATGTGTATTCTATGGAAATGCTTTCCTCAGCTTTAAATTCTGGGGGAGGGAGTGCAGGGAGGGGGGGGGAAGATTAGTCTTAAAAATACAAGAAACATGGATGTCAGATGCACAGGTGGCAGATTGCTGTTTGATAGGAGGTCAACTGCTGGAGGGGAAATCTACAAGAACATTTAACCTACAGCAGTAGCACATGTATGCAGAACCCTCACTGAATGTTGTGGAAGCTGCTCTTTTCAAAGGGTAGCCACAGAAGGGTAACTTGAAGGGGGAACAGCTAACAGTAACAGTAATGGTGTGTGCCTGGAGCACCCATCAGATCTAAGTGGACTGAAACCCACATCCCACTCCACACTTGAGTGCATCAGTAGCTAAGGCAACATTTAAGTGCCGATGCAGCACTTAAATTAGTCTACCATATTTAAGGTCACTCAGGCCTGGTTATTCAGCCTCAGACTTGATTGGTTTTAGTAGATTTTATATTTGACTGGTTAAACAACCATAAAATATGGATATATGTCAAACATACATAAAATAGATCAAAAATTTGTCCTACCAAGATTGATTTTTACCTGTAAAATGATAAAAATCCCAGAGTTAAAAAGCAAGGTTTGCATGTTTATTCTTATTTGTTGTTGAAAGAATTAGCTGCATTTAGCCATAGAGCAATAATGAAAAATTGCTCTTCGTAGGACAATTTCCTATTGTTGCTTTTAATCTTTAAATACATTGTATACATGAGAAAATAGATAAATAAAGGCCTTTGATATTGAGACATAGTGTGGAGAGTGATTGTTTCCTAATACTGATGATTCTTAATCCCACAGCACTGTAGAAGTGTGTGAAAGCTTGTAGATGGCACACTCTGGGAATTCTCATAGCAAAGTTAGTTTTATTTGCTTGATTTTGCATCTGTAAAATTAGTTACCATCTTATATAAAAAATAAGCTTTCTAACTTATTATGTTGCTTATTATTTAAGAGTTCATTAAGAGATACTGCTGGAAATAAGGGAATTTAACTTATTGTTAGCCATATCTTTAAATATTAATATTACAACAGTTTGTTGAATAATGATTTGCCCTGACCACACCAGAGACCACCAAAACTCATGACTTAATTTTCAGTCAGTATTCCACCTGGTGTCTGCTAAGTGCTTGTTGGATTTTCTATTTCAATCTCATAAAGGTATAGTAATTAATTGTATAATTTTAATGCCTATTTTTTCAACTATTCGAGTTTTGTGTAGACTTACAGAAACACATAAAGTGATCTGTTAATTAATACATATCATACTGTGATTGTTACTAAGTTTAAATTGACTGCGTACGTGAAATGCACAATTATATTATCCGATTAATTTTTCATGTTATCCAATTAGTATATACTTCTAAAATAAGAAATTTTACTTTGTGGCTAAGTGAAATTGTGTTTGCCTATTCTGTAATCACAGTTTATGTATGTGAAGAGCACAACCAGACTACATTAATTTAACATAGTCAAAGTACAACGAAGGTACTGTGGTTTCAAAGTGGTTCCATGCTTACTGAGTCAAAGGAAAAACCTGCTATGTTCACTAAGCTTGAGGCTTATTTTTGATATGACTGAAAATAATTGCTCTATTACATAGAGTGACCCTTGCTTTTATTTCTCACCATATTTGGGGGTTTTTTTTCTGTTTTTCTCTTCATCTAATGCCACTTCCAACACTGACAGGAGATATTCTCTATTGATTGTTTGAAGAATAATACTTCCTGTTAGGTTGTTACAAATGCAAAATGTTGTCTTTTGTTTTTGCTTTTGCATGTATATGGGCATAGGTGGAGCAATAACTATTTGTCATTCTTAAGAAGAAGGAAAGAAAAAAGGAAAAAACTCTACAATTTATACGATTTAGTCCTTAAACGTTCACTTCTGGTTTTCAAGTCAATTTTCTGTATGTAAACAGTGAAACAGAAAACCTCCTTGCAGCCAGCATTCATTTCTTTCCCTATTAATTTCCATTCGTTTGAAATCCCATAGGTTAAAACATTATGAAAATTGATTTGTGACTTTGAAATACAGTAGGTTTAGTCCTATTCTAGTAACAATGACATATTGTTTCACTACCTGTTGGCAGAAGAAAAATATCATCTCTTAGAAATTATGTCACTGAGTGTTTGTAGCTGTCATTTCAGACCCTTTAGTAGTGCCACTTTTCTACTCTTTAAAAAAATCTGCTTCTTATGTCTCCAATATCAATGTGCTTAGAAACACAGTGTAAATGTTAACAAATGACAGTTTGAATAACTGCATTAAATGATATTTTATTAATTTTAAAAAAATCTCAAATGTTCTAGGAATTTTTTTTAGATTTTCTGTAGGATTTTCATTCAATGTCTTCTATTTTTAAATTATGTCAACTTCTAATGCAATTTCTAAATAAGTCTTCTGGCTTCTATAATAGCTCTGTCCCTCTGTTTTGTCCTTATTAAGCTTTACAAGGTCTTCAAGAACATCATCTAACATGAGCACAATGTTGCAGAAGTAAACATGTACCAAGACAGATGTTTTGCATATGACTTTTAATTAAGAAAATATTTGAGCAATTTTATGACCTCCTCAATGTCAAAAGAGAAAATTTTGCCTGCGGGTTAATTAACATCCTACAGCCTTTATGACATTGCAGCTATTCATTGCTGGATTCTTGCTAACAGTAAGAATCATTTCATATTTAGGTTTATATAGAATATTTTTATTAAATTTAAAAATCTCATGTCTTGTTCTTCACTAAGCTAATGTATACACTATCATGGAAGGCACAAAAATACACTAAAGTTAGGGTTACATAATGACTTTCACTCTATATTTTATTAACGCATAATATTCTTTTTCTAAAATAAATTTGTGGACTTGTATGTATGCTCTTTTACATTAGAAGCTAAGAAATTTTTCTCAGTTGCACACTCATACATTATTCCTCACACAACATTTTCTAAAAATAATTTTGTAAAACAGTGTGCTTTTCTGCCTATGCCAGAAAAAAATAGTATAATTTAAATGAAATTATTTATATATGCATAAATAATAGCAATATGTATACAAGAGAATAATACATGCATTCAGAGATAGCATTAATGTTAGTAAATTTTTTTGAATTTATACATTTGTTATAAATAGTTTAAAAGCCGCTTTATGATAAACCAGACAGATGTACATTGTTCATTCAACACTGAATAATACACATGTGGAAACAGACATAAAATGAGGTGTATTAGTTACTTTAAAGTTTTATAATGTACTGTAACTTAAATATTTGGTAACTTATTTTCCATTTAAAATCTCCTTTCTTCCCAATTCAGTGGTTGCATCAAATGGTTTGCACATGTGTTCATCTGAAGGGGGAAGCACAGATATTATGATATCTGAATTGGGATTCAGATCCAGTCAAAGGTCTTCACATGAAAGGTGAATACCTGACTTCTCATATATGCATCTAAGGTAAATGTCTGCCTGTGCTAGGGTGTTTTAATTCTTCTTATTGTCAAGGAAGCGCTGATCAGCTCAGGGCAAAGACATTGAGCTAGTCAATCCCGAATTAAATGAACAGCTAGGATTGCCCCACTTGCATGGAGGCAGCTACACTGGAATGTCCCAATCTCACACTGTCTTACTTCTGCTGCCGAAGCATAGGGTCCAGTGTCTTCAGAAGCCCTAGGTCAGGCCATGAAGCCACCACGTGCTGTTTCAGAAGGTCGGAATCCTGCCGCAGACTTGTGTCACTCCCTCTGGGTCTGTGTAGGCACTCCAGGAGTGTTTCAAATGGTGCCGGATCGTGCACGGGAATAAGGAGGCCCTGCTCTTCTCCCAAACTGGCAAATAACCTGCTTGGTGGTTTGAGCAAGTCCTTTAACTCTGACATAGGCAATAAGATACTTACAAAACCAAAATCTAGTAAGGAAAAACATAAGATAAATGTCCTAGATTCTTTTATGTACCTTTAGGTACTGCCATGTGATTAGGTGCTTTTCACAATGTAGCCTTGGTTAGGAGAGTGGATTAGATGTCCATACAACAACAGAATAACGTTATGTGGAAAACATCAATAATATATATTATTTCTATATTTTAGTATAGCTACATTTTATCTATATACATATTAAGATATAGATTACTCAAAGGTTTTTGAATCCCAAGCTAGGGAACAACCTCAGTAAAACAGCTTGAAAACAAGATGATTTTAACTGAGAAAAGCTGGGAGCGTTGTCTTGCATAGGTATCCAGGCTCTGTGAGGGGTAATTTGAAATGACTCAAGAGAGGTCCCAGGTCTTCTTAAAAAATTAGCATTTTTATAACTGTTCATAAAAAAACTTAGTCAAAAAAATAGGTATGTGAACACTCTAACAACAGAAAGTATTTGCATTTCATCTGACCCTTGAATCAGAGTATTTGCTGCCCGTGGGGCAGGAGATGGGGCAGCATTTCATTATTGAGGCTGCTATCAGACTGAATACTGCCTGACTTTCCCTAGCAATGTTTATCGTGGTATTGATGCTCCCTAATGAAAAAGGGGTATAAGGTCAATTTATTTTATGCGGACCAGAAAACAGCTACTAAGGATAACTACTTTTGATCATGTACTCCAGATTTTATAGCTACCTACTAGCAGTCAATGATTCTGTATTCACGGCTCATAAAAAATAACATCATCCTTAACATAGCTGGAGAGGTCAGGTGAACCATACTTAAGAATGTTTCTCACACATATCTTCAAGAATGCTAATCACTCAACTCTGATTAAAATCAGAGAAGCTGCCCACTTTGGAAAAATTATATATCCTGAGAAGCTTTAAATATGCATGCAAAATACTTGCACAGAGATGAACCATTGATAACAGGAGGTGACACAAAAACACTGTCCACACAGTTTTGACTTGGCATGTCTGTCATACAAATCTTACATTAATTTATTTCTAAATCTTTCAGGTGGTATGACTCAGCAGCAGAAAATTAGAAAAGGAGGAAGCAAAAGATTCAAATTATTGTTCCATGCAGGCATTTGTTGTCTCATAATGCATTATTTGTAAATTTTGCCTACATACATAAGAACATCATTCTATATTTTATTTCAGTGAAGTGAGGAGAAGACCACAATCCTGGTGTGGGACACTATTCTGTAAATGCTCTTCATCCTCAACTTTTTAAATACTGATGTCCACAACTGCTTTTCAACCCAATGACATATTTCAGGATGACCCTGTGTCAGAGCCCTGAGAGCTCAGAGCCCTGAGAGCGCTGATAGGTCTGAATGGCCCTGACCAGCCCCACTGGGTTTCTCATGGGCCCAGAAGCCCCATTTCAACTCAGTCCAGGACCTCTAATCCATGCCTGAGCTATGTTGAAACGGTCTCCAGCTCTTGCTTCATCTCCTGGATGGACCTGGAATGTACGATGTGGTCATGCCTTCAGCCCTGTCTTCTGCTGCTCCTCACTGGGTTTCCTGGCCCTGGACCATGGCTTACAGTTGATGGACTCTGTTACCAGCACCTGGCTCTGCCTGCCATGCTCAGATCTTGTGGGATGGTGCCCCATTGCTAAGGTTGCAACCTATGCTGGGGTCACCCTCAGTTCCCCTTCCCTTGGTGAGCAGCCAAAAAAAATATTTCCTGGGTTCATTTTTTTCCTTGTAAGATATTACTTTTGAAATTACTAAGGGACCTAGGCCTATGTATATTATGAACTGTTTAGCAAAACACTTTCTGAATACTTACACAGTCATTTTAGGCTTATATTTCAGTGGTAGTTCTTTTATTTCCACGTGGTGGGAAATCACTACTGCTTCATATGCAATAATAATCAAATAAGGGTAGAGGAACAGAAAATATACACTGTTTTATAAATAAAAGGGATAAAGCAGCCAGTAATCTTCCAAATGTACAGTGTCTTCTAGTGTGAACTTCTGTAGCACTTTAGCAGCCCTTTTTACAAAGACCATCTAAAGGAAGAGTCTAGCCCTTTAAATTTCTGGCATTCACTCTACTGTAAAGCACACACACATTAAATCATAAGCCTGCCTAATGTTTTTTTTTTCTACCTGAGATGAACTAGAAAGCAGCAGACTTGCTGACATCAGTTTTCATGTTGCTCAACAGTTCTGACAAACAGATGTGAAAATTCAAGTGCATCATGATTTACAAAGCCAGCCTCTGACTTGGCCTTGGCAATGCAAAGGGAATGCCTGCCTCACAGATGCATTCTCTTCCTGCATATCCAATGTCTCTGCACTCAGCTGTTTAAATGCACTGCAAAAAGAAGTTTCATCCTCTACACCCTGCAGTACAAGGCTCCCTTCCATCACCTATAGACTAAACTCAAGAGCCAGCAAAACATAATTTGAAAGTGGAATTAAAGGCTTGTATCTCCTCTTCTTAGAGATAAATGTTACCCAGTATGGGGCTTATTTCCTTTCAAAAGTCAAGCTGAAATTCAGCTGCTGCAACTGTATTCATCTCTTTGCTATCTCAGCAAGTTTGTCCTTTGTAAATACTGTGATCTTAATAAATAAATACCGAAGCACAGCTGGTGTTGGCGAGATATCACTGTTAGGTTGCTGCAGCATGCTATCATCAGTGAGTGTTGCTAATTATTCTCAGAACTGGGAAATATAGGGGAAAGGAATGCAGAGGAGATTCAACAGAGTTTGGAACAGAAATGAAAGGATGTTTTCCTCAGTCCACAGCAAGGACATCTGAGCACCATGAAGGCAAGTGTTTCACCAAACTTGGTTCTGAATTATTTCCTTATCAAAACAAGATTTAATAGGCATAGTGGTATAAAGCTGTAGCTACATATTTGCTGCTTAAAATTCATACCATTTTTTTGAGAGGGATAGCAGTGGAAGTTGGAGTACCTAAAAAATCTAAAAAACAGTCTAAAACCAATCCCAAAAAACCACAACCCTAAAAAAGTCCTCAATAAATGAGTGAGCTGGAAGATAAAAAATTTTTCTTTTCTTCTCTGCTTTGCTGGCAGTATGTAATAATCTGTCTTGGAACATAGGAGTCCAAATTTTAGGTTAGCTGCCATGAAGAAGAAGCAGATAGCTTTCAATATATAGTCACATAGCAGAGAAGCAGTGTGTGAGCTGACTTATTTCTGGCAAAACAATAATTATTATATCTTTGTTTTTTAAAAAAGAAGGCAGCTGAAGAGAATGACTACTGCACTTTGTGTGGATTTTTCTTGTAGTTTGTTTTCAGACTGTTGCCTCTCAATATTGATGCTGTTTTGGCTTGCAGGTGTGCTGTTGCCTAACTGAGCTGAGTGCCAAGTAGCTAAGGCAGAGTACAGCCCAAGTTTCCTCATCTACTTTCAAATAAAAATTTGTTCCAAAATTAGTGGGTAAAATTACTCAAGTATTAAAACTATTGAGTGTATTTAGCAGACATGATCTTAACTCTGTGACTGACAGTTTTAGAAAGGGTGAATTAAAATTGGATATCTGATGGCAGTCTCCAAACACAACTTGAATATCAGAGTAACTTCAGCTACTGTAGAAGGAAAATCACAACACATTTTCTGGCTATATCATTTTCTTATCATTCCTAAAGTGTTTGAAACAAAATATAAAAATATGTTGAACTTGGTATTTCAATTATTTGAATTAACTTTCCTAGCCATTCATAATCTACTAATTTACAGATGTTCAGAACACAAATTCTAGAGACAATAGTGGAAAACAAGGGGCAATACTGAGAATATTAAATAGAAAAATGAAAATATTCCAAAAGAGTAATGTAGAGGTTAAATTCTAGGGGTTCAGTTACACAAGGAACAAATGTTATCTGAGCAGACAGGAAGTGCTTGGACCAGTCTGTTTATATGCAGGCTAGTAGGGTGGGAATAGAAGAAGATAATGCAATAAATATAAAAGTACCTCTTACTTCAATGGCATCAGAAGGGAAATGCAGAAGGAGGAACACTGAAGGAAGCATTCAAAATATGAGAACATATATGTTAGACAACTGAACTTCCCTTATTTAACTTTGAGATTATTATGTTATGTTTAACAAAGAACATCTTAATTTGAACAGCTGGGAAAAACTAAGAAACCAAGTCTTGGGAACTTTGTTTATGTATATATGAAAACCTATCAAGAGCTTGGTCCATTATAAAAGAAAATACATTAAATTGTTTCTTTTGGTTTTTGTCATTTTTCAAGAATTTATTTTAATGTTTATATCATGCAGAATACTATTGTAAGACATGATACAGAAGTGTGACTTCAGGTGCTACACAATTCCCTTGCTTGCAGGCATGGAGTTCCTGGTTTGAATATGCTTGTGACTTATAAATAAAAAGTTTTGACTAACTGCCTTTCCTCCACTGAGACACGGAAGATTCCCTCAGGCTCTTAATGTGTTTGGAATAGTTAATGACTGAATGCCACTCAAAAAATCAATCCCAAATCAGTGTTATTTCCTGTTTTACCAGTAATGTTTTGGGTTGTTTATTTGTTTGGATTTTTTCTTTTTTAAATGGTGTCTGAAGTGAAGTGATAGGACTGCAGTTTCAGTTCTCATTTGGTAATTGAACATTTTTATTTACTGGTAGGCTGTCGCTTTGAATGAGAACACAAACTGGCTAGGGAGTTACCTAGCCAACATAATGTGCATAGCAAGAAACAATAAAAATGCTTCAAAATAGGCCCAATGAGGAAAGGCTTCATTATGATTCCAGAAGAGCTTAGTCAGAGGGGACAGTTTTCACAAGACAAGGAGAAAATTCAGGCATTTAAATTTTTTTCTCGGCTTTAGATGTGGATGAGAGCTTAAAATCTCTCATTTACAGCATGTTTAGTAGGGTTTTCTGAAAGCATGGGTGTAAACAGTGTTCTGAAGTTTGCTATATTAGGAGTGGGATTTCAAGGGATATTTTAAATGTTACATGTTTTCTCTAAATATACTTTTGTGTCACTGTGATATTATGTTGTCTATTTGGTTTAGATTTGTCATGCTTTGCCCTTTGCAGTTACAAACCATGAGCATAGCTGATTTTAAGTCAGGGTCTCAGCTGTGCCTTTGTAAACCAAGTTTCTGAGGAAGACCATGAAGCCATACTTTCCAGAAATGCTCGCTTATTCCTTACAATATATCAAGAGAGTAAACAGACTACAGGGAAAGTTGGAGACAAAAGGAAGAGCTGGTCTTTAACACACAAGAAGCTAGAGTCAATTATTGCAACAGAAAACAAGAAGAGAAACACTTTGAAATATGAGATATGAGCCTGGTTCAACTAGTGTGATGAGAGAAGTAATTTAACTTCCCAGTGTAGCTTACCTTTTTCCAGTACTGAACTTGGAAATAACACTTAAGTAACAGATTTTGGACTGACAGTTGCCTGAAATAACTTTCTTGGCATATGGTTGTATTCAAAAAAAAAGAAAAAAGAAAGATTAAAAAAATTAAAGAAAACTACAGAGCTTAGCATCATCATGAAGGCTACTGGGAGCAGGACAGAGATACGCAGTTTGTCACACAAAACTTTGATGAGTTTGCATCTTCAGCACGGTGGGTCGTTCTTGTCTCCTCAACTCAAGAAGGACAAAGTGGAGAAGGCAAAGGATAATTGAAATTATGGAGGAGATGGAACAGCCAGCTTACAAGAAGAGAATAAAATATCAGTGATGCTCCAGCCAGGAGGGAGGTATGAACAAAGTTTACAAAATCATTAAGATGGCAGACATACACCTTGGTGCATGAGCCTGCAGCAATAAAACTAGATGGCACTTCAAGAAAACTGTAGGATTTTAATTTAAAACAGATAAAGGAGTGTATTTCTTCTTACTTGCACAAAGCTTCTGGAGTCCTTTGCTGTAAGAGGTTGTGATTGCAGATGATGCAGACACTTACAAAAAGGAAGTAAACAAATTTTTGGGCAGCAGGTCCATGAAAATACACTTAAAAGACGACCAGGGATGTACCCTCCAGCAGCCTTATTGCAAGAATTGTGGAGGATGGTGGAGTAGGTACAGAAAATTCGGCAGAAAGTGGCCAGGCTTATGTGCTTTCTTTAAACAGTTTCTCTTACAGCTACAGTCTTTATTGGATTCAACTTAGACAACAGCCCAACAAAATCTTCAAGCCCTTTCCAGGAAGAGATAGAGAAATTTTATGGAGAAAAGAGCAGGGAGGAATCAAGTGACTACATGTGCTGAGGACTAGAAAAGGGGAGGGAGTGTGAAATGCAAAGGATCAAAAATGTAAAAAAAGAGGGAAGTGTGAGTGCAGGGACACAACAAGCAATTTCACTGTTTCGTGATGGCATCCCAGGAGCCAGCAGACATTGCCTAGCAGAGCTCTGCCCAGAGGTGCAAGGAAACAAGGGAACGGAAGCAGACAGCATGGCTTCAGACATCCTCATGTCAGACCTCCACTGCCTGGTGCTGGAAAGAGCCAACATAACCAGGGACAGCAGGCTGAGGAGAAGGTTACATTACTTTCAAGACCCTTGGATGGGGAGGGAGTTAAGATGGGAATGGCGGTGTAATCTTTCAAGACATATTTAAGAACTGAATTTGGGAAAGTGCTCTACCATCTCCAGAAGGTGAACAGCAGAAAGGAAGGGGACAAAAAAAGGAGCCAGGGGAAAAGATCAGAGAAAATGGGGCGATGAAGTGAGAATTAGCACAAGAAAGAAGAGGCACAGAATTGTAATTTTATTTTGATTAATTTTGCTTGAAATCACTCAGTTGCAAAAGGAGAAAAGAATGCGAAGCAGGGAAAAGTAAAGTAGTGAGGTTGGATATCTGGGATGTTGCCTTCTCTGGCCTCTTTTCAGGAAGCTGTTTTGTGAAAGGACTGTAGTGTATTCAGGGCAATAGGATCCAGCTTTCTAGAGGAAAGGCTGATGACATCGCACCATAAAAAGCTACAACCTTTGGCACCAGCTGCACAGGTGCAGTCTGGATGCACTAGTGCTGGTGTCCACAGTGGTGGCAATGTTACATGAAAAGGACAAGCAGGGATGTAACCAGGCACCACAGATGGATGTTGTCCATTGTGGTCATTACACCATGGTCACCCCCACAATGATGCTGACCGGAGCGGCCTGATGTAAAATGTGTATTATACCTGTCAGTCTCACTTTAAAGTGATCTAGAATCTATAAACAAGCAAATATTTTCATTAGCTCAAAGGTGCTTTTGTGTAAGAAAGGGAACAAGTCAAATCTTTTTGAAGACTTTCATTGATTTTTTTTTTTTGAGCAAGGAGTTGCAGGTGATGACATAGCAATTATCATACTTGACAGAAATTCCAATCTGAACCTGACAGAAGAAGAAGTTTTCTTTTTAGGATTCAGTACTAATTGAAGTTCTGAAGCTACTGCACTGCACCCAGCCTAAGCAGAACACTCCCAAGGCACTCAGTATTTGCATTTATTGAAGAACATACAGTTTCTTTAACACACATTTTTACAGATTTCTATGACACTTATCCAGTGTCACAGTTGGTTCTTTACTCCTAGATTTTTATGAGATCATGACACAATGATGACAAAGGACCTCCTAATATTATTTTCTTTTTTGACAGCAGTGAGAAATTATTTGTGGAAGTCTTGGCTTCTCACCTTTCTTTTCTCTTTCATTCTCCAGAAACTGGAATATCAGCTTTAGAAAAACAGGACATGTTATACAGATGTGAAGTAGGGTAGGCTTTTAGACACTTCTGGATGCAGAGAAAGATGAGGCTATTTTGTATTTTAAGAAATGGTTTGTGGGATAAATATGTGGTTTAAAATTATACTATGTACATATAATATTGTCCTAGCTTGATATTATAACTTAAAAAAAAATATAAATGTGTCTGAACTATAAAGATTTCCGGGTTTTGAGGGACTATTTTGATGACCTAGATAATTATACGGGAGCCTGAAATGAGTCCTGATTTCAATATAATTATCCATCTATTCCTTCAATGCTTTTCCTTCATACACAGTAGTTATGGGCCTCAGCTGCTTCAGACTATCTGCCACTGAGTTTAATTAAAACCCTCACTAGCACAATGTGCATTGAGAAATTCAAAACTGTGGATCATCCTGGCTTGTGCAAATTCCCCTGAATGATCCCCTGGGGACCAAAGTCTTCATCCCCAAAGCTCCTTTAAAATACGTGGCTGTTCAAGGGAGAGGATAATTAAAAAATTTTAGTGGCCAGGAAGTGAAGAATTCAATGGTTACAGACAGGGAAGAATCTGGTAAGTTTTCACTGTATTGCATAACTGTTCCTCTCTTCAGAATTTTTGATGCTTTCTTTTTAGCTATTAACTATGTCAGTACCTTGGCTAAAATCTGACAATCGAGAGGTACTATCAACTCTTCTGTTTTCCCAAAACTTCTGAGAAAGCTGATGGATAAAATGATGGATATGAAATCTAGCAGTCCTTAGACTTCTTTCACTGTAGACTGTCTTAGACACAGCAGTGGTGCAGTGGTTGGTTTCACTTAAAGTCTTGCTGATGGTAATTCTTTCCCTGGTATAGTTAAGAGCCACTGACATGGGCGATTGCAGGCACAGAGAGCAATGCATCCCTGAATGTCTCCACTCTCTCATCAAGAAGCCTCAAGTTATTAGAGGGGACAATTTCCTCCTGTTGGGCATTGTAAAATTCTGCACGTGTACAACTGCCAATATTATAGACAGGGAAGCTGGTGATAAAGACAGATGTGAACAGGGCCTACAATTTAGCCAGTGGCAAACCAACAAAAACCAACTGGATTTTCTGACACGAGAGAGAGAGAGAGAGAGAGAGAGAGAGAGAAAACACCTTTGGAAACCATTAAATGAAATTAGATTTAAAGAAATCATTGAAATAAAATCACTTAGGTAGAGCAGTTGAACAGATTAATGGAAATGAATAGCGTGGAACACAATTTCTTAAACTACCCTGTAGGTTACAAAACCTTTACTTAAAATATAAGGTGATTTAACTTAATCTGACATTACACTTTCAGAGAGGAATAAATATAGAATTGGGTTAAAGTGTATGAGAACATAGCTAGTCTATGTAGTTGTACAACAGTTTAATTATTTTAGAACAAGATATATGGGCATATGTGATGGGCAGTGGTCTAAATGTAGATGGGGTTCAGAGTATAACTCTACACGATAAGGGAATAAGCTTGGCTAATATCCATGAAAAACAGTTTCATTCAAGTCTCAGCAGCAGTGGTAAATGCAATAGAAGTTTGCTTTTCTTTATAAATGATTACAGGCAGAAAGAAAGATAGGTACGGTAATAAATGAATTGAAGCTGTAATGGATACTGACAGGTTGGAATAAAAGCTAGAAAGGTGGCAGTGTGCAGTAACTAAGCTATGATTTCACATTCTGCAGATTTTATGCCAGTGCTTGTGTGACTTCTGGGATCTGTAAAATTTATCCTTACCATACCATTTTTTTTCCCCTTCACTGAATTTAATCTTCCTATTCTCTTTATGCGAATTGAGTGACATTAGCTATTCAGACAAAAATGAAGGTACTGGGTGAAGGAAGAGAGAACTAGAAATTCTTCAGGAAGGATTTGGAACAGTTTCCAGCAGTGATTGTTCTAGTTAGAGGTGTACATATGCCCAGAGGGCCACAGGATTCGAGTGGAGACTGTCACACTGAGTATAGTGTTCAGAGAAGAGAACAAACTCTGTTTTGGGTTCCTTTGTTTTTTCTACTCTCCTGAAAAAAAGCTGAAAAGAAGCATTGAAATATTTATGTTTTATCATTTATACACATACATATATACATGTATATGTACATTATATGTACATACTATAGTATATATAATAATAAGGTATTTATTGATTAATAAAAAGCAATGAAATTGAATTTTAAGCTGCAAAAAAACTCCTTTGATCCAAGACCTAATTAAAATTTATGTGTCGAACTACCGTATAATAAAGTGTCTGAAAAAACTTGTAAGTGTTCAATTATTTCAATTGTTCAAGTGCTTTAATAAAGTTGACAATAATTCAATAACATTTTTGAAAACTTGTTCATCTGAACTTTCCTGGTGATATGTTATGATTGTCTATGGAGGGTAGAGTAGAGGAAGGTTGAGAAGAAGGGAAGAGATTCCACATGAAAAGTCTTCCTGATTTGTAATTTGACTGCTAATTAGAATGTTCATTCATAAACATGGCGGATGATAATGCTGTGTTTTGTTTTGTTCCGTGACAGTGTTGAACATGTATTTTGTGGTGCCTGTCAAATATATTCATTGATTTTTATGATTAGGATTTTATGTTTCAATTGCCCATCAAAAGTTCATTACTTCCTTAAGCACGTCAGTAATTTCTAAGCAGAGAGTTATTAAAAGAAGAAACAAACAAAAAAATTCATATTCTTATTTTAGTTTTTAGTGTGGCAGTTGAATTGTATTACTTAATTTTCATGCACTCTATAATGTAAAGTGATATGATTTCTTTACTATGATTTGATGGACCTTTCCAAATAGATTGCTGGAATTCAGAAAAACTTGTCTGATAATTCACTACTGGAATATTTCAGGCCATAAGCTAAAAATGTTTTTTTTGGTAAAACTCTTAATTAAATTGAAGTGACTGAGTAGTCATAAGAATTATGGCTGAAAAAAATTCATCCCATAGTTTTGAGAGCAACTTAGAGGCAACATTTATACATTCGTAATTTCTCTAGTTCAGACTTAACATTTTATTTAATTAAAGTTTATTATAAGCTAAATATTGTTTTCTACACAGCTTTTACATAATGTAAAGTATTGTCTCCTACAAAGAAAAATGGCTTTTGTTATGAATTATGTCTTTGGCTTTCTGTAGGCATCAAATCATTACCTACAAAATAGTCCTCTCCATTTGTACGTCAGAAACCTGTGCATGCAAAATCAATCAAGATTCCTATCATGCTGCCCTGAATCATGGCTTTATTAGATTACTTCAGAGCTGGATGAGTCACACTGCAAGACAATCACTGCAAGGTGGGAGAGCTGCACCCCATGACATTGCCTGGATGCCCTGTTTAGAGCTGCTCTCACTTCTTTCTCCAGCGGTTGGTATCGGCTACCTCAGGTTTTGCTGTCTTCTAGAGAGAGGGGCAAACCTACTGAGTGAATTTCAATACAGTAAAATGACCTCTTTGCTTGTGTTTTCACATACTGTATGACCCCATAAAGAGACAACTGCCCATAGACATCAGTTTCTTGATTTCTCTTTTGAGTGAGTTCTAAAAGCATCTTAGAGCTTTGTATTTCTCAACTTGATAAGTTTATATTTCAATACTTGAAAACTGTGAGCTGTACAAAAGGTTTTAGAACATCTAGTTGTGAGACGACTCATAAACTGAGCCACACTAACAAATAAACACCAGGCTGTAAGGAATTGCAGCCATTGAATTAGGTGGAGATCAAATTTCAGCTTATGAAATTAATGCAAACTTTTAGACATGTTAGGATAAGTGGAATCAAGCCTTCCCCATGACAGTATTTACCCTATTTGATACTTCTTATGTAGTACTTTTTAGGAACCGAAAAAAAGCACAACAGTAATATTCTCAAGAACAGAAATTAAATGCTCTGAGTGTCTACCATCAGAGCATTTACAATTGAAAAGTCCAATATTTAGAGCATGCTATCCTTTTAAGTTATAAACCAACTAACTAATGTATTTTAATTGTGTTTTTTTAAAGATTACTGGCCCTGTTCCCAGATTTCACTATGGTGAGCTAGTGATCTTTCACAGTCATCAAATACATGTCATAAAATATTTCTGTCAGTGCTGTAGACTTCATATGTTCTTATTGTATGAATGTGAGGATGTCTGCTGTATTTAACTTAAAGCCTTGTTTGCATAACATGAATTTACATGCCTTCTATTTATGTCTATTTTGTCTTACTCTTCATAACTTCTTTATTTTGTTATTTTTCTTCAGGAAGGCATTTTTAGGGCTTCAGATGCTTCCTTTAGTTAAACCAGAGCTTGCTTCAGATAAATAGGATTTACTTTTCCTTTCAAACTTAATTACCTTTCAGAATCATGATCAATTTCCCGCCTTGCTTGCTTGAGGGGAGTGACACTGTAGGAGACCCTTACGTGCTTGCTCTGTAATAAGCCTTTATTCATACACTTCAGGCTATACAATCAGCTCCTCCACTCCGGAGTGGGTGCCTGTGTGTGTGGCTGCAGCCGCAGGCCTGCAGTTTGGAATGCTGATGACGAGGACCAAAAGTGCTGAGGAATGAATCTGTGTGGAGGAAAGCAATAATCTGGCCGTGAGTGTCCACAGGTCTTATTATGTAAAATTAAGCTACCTTTGATGGCCTCCATTTTTTTTTTTAAAGTGGAGATTTCCTACTTAATACCCTACCTAAAGAATTTCATTTTAGTGTTCTCTGTTTTACTTGTTTTGAAAATGTTTTGTAACAGGAGTAATTTTTTTTCTCTAATAAAAAGACATACTAATTCAAGATCCTGACAGTTCAAGTAGGGTGTTTTCTTGTTGAAATAATCAGTTTTATATTTCAACTTCTTGCTTGTCGTTTTTGTCTGTTTTAAAATAAAGTCAATTTTAAAGCATGAATTTAGTTCCCAGGGAATAAAAGTTTATGGAAAGCTGCAAATATTGTCTATAGTTTTGCTATGACAGTTATATTTCACATGAGCAAGAATCCAGTTATATTAATAGCAGTCCCCTTTTTTTTTCCCAGGACACGTGTGAAGACTTATTTGGGGCACAGTGAGGAAGCATTAAAGATATTGAAATCCTACTGGAAAACAATTTGGTTTGCACACTACTGCTTCTTAAAAGTCAGCTTCATGTCAATTTTACTTGGAATCCAGAGTGATTTTCATGGTTGGACTTCTCTAAGTGGACCATAACGTAACCATTTAGCAGAAGAAATACTCTTTGCCTTTTCACCTAAGTGTCAGCTAGAAGCAATGGATAAAACAGAGAGGGCCATATTCAAAGAACTCTTGAACATAGGAACATTTCTGGTCCTTAACCAAACATGTTATCTTGTAGACTTATTTATTTCAATGTTAGAATCATAGAATGGTTTGGGTTGGAAGGAACCTTAAAGATTATTTATTTCCAATTCCCCTGCCATGGGCAGGGATGCCTCTCACTAGACCAGGTTGCTGACAGCGCCATTCAGCCTGGCCTTGAACATTTCAGGGGTTTGGCATTTACAGCTTCTTTGGGCAACCTGTTCCACTGCCTCACTACCCTCATAGTGAAAGAGATGAAGTAAAAGTAAAAATTTGTAAGTCGATGGAGCAAATGATCCTTCAGTGCTTCTTGCCACCCTATGTCAAAACTATCTTCTGTAATTTTGGCTGCTTGTCCTCACACTGGGAGAGGAGGATAGTAATTTGTCTTTGCCTTATTACAATCTCAGAAACAGAAAAATAATTTTGACTAAATTCTAGTATTGTGCAAACCAAATATTTAAAACAAACTTTGGGTTAAATTAAATTTCCATTGGGATTTCCATCTCAAGGACTGTAGTTTCTTAACAGGTTGCTAAAAGGCTTGGTTTTGAAAATTTCCTGTATTCTGTCTTGAATATATTCTTGAATAAAAGTATTCAAGAAATATCTTCAGAAAATATAGAGATGGAAAGAGATAATTTATTAATTACAAGTGGTTTTTTTTCTATTGAGCCATTTACTCTTATCAAAAATTTTAAAGCTGAATTTTTTTATGTAACAATAGGTCTTCTATCACTTCCTTCAACTAACTAAGTGCACTGTGACAGGAGGCTTTTGCTGTTGAATTGATCTAAATTTAAATTACTGTGTGCCTCAAACCACAGGGTGTGCTGCCTCTAAAGATCTGACAATTCAGTCCAGGAATAGGGTGGCACATCTGTGAAACTGGATGAGATGGTTTTTTTTCTCTAGAGAAGGGTGAGAGCTGCACAGCAACTTTACTAATTGTCCCTTGAAAACCATGCCAACTTCAAAAGAGCAAGCATTTTTGCAGGAGGATTATGTATAAATAGAAGTTAAAGCAAAAATTGACTTACTGGCACAACTTGTCCATTTATTTCCAGTGCCTGTTAATCTCGGCATAGTTTTAAAGATTAGAGAGGTCTATTCAGAGTATCTTTTTGTAAGTCAAATACAGTAACTCCTCCATATTTTCAACATCTACTAAAATTTAGGATGGGACTTACAGTTTTTAACCTTTTAGTCTCTATTTTCATTACAGTTATGTATGTGAAGTCTTGTCTCTACTGAGAACACTCTCATTATAAAGCAAAGGATCCTGGTCCTTGTATATAAAACAAGTGGATCCTAGTCCAACAGAAGCATATAAACAATTACTCCTTTATAAGTTATGGGGTTTTTTTCACATACATGTAAAGCATAGTGAAGATACTCATTTTGGTTAAGAGTACGTAGTTCTTTTTTACATTAGGACAAACTTAAGTATTTTAGTTAAAAGAAAATAGTATAAAACAGACCAAGGGATTTTTTCATGGAGGTTCTTAAAATAAGTTTCCTGGATATAACTACATTAATGTTCATATTTGATAAATTTATGCAACTTTACAGGGACAATTATTCCTTTCTGTGACATGGTTCAAAAAGGTTTTCATGAAACTAATAGTTACATAAAATTAGTGGGTTTAAAATACGATAATGAAATAATGGTGCAGATGCCATATTCACAGTGACAACAGGAGAATGAACCAAAACCCACAAAATAGACTGATATACCAGCAAATTCTTGTGATATGGGAACAGCACAGAAGTTCATCTTGCATTGTTTTGCCTATATTTCTCCTTGTGACTGTGGCCTATTTTCCCCTTTAATGCATCTTTTTTTAATTTATATTAAGCCAGGTAGACTATAAAACCATACTCAAAATCAGTTCCAAGGAGAATTAGCTCCCATTGTTACTAGGCAGCCATCAATGACATTTAACTCCAATTCCCATCCAGAGGGAAAAAAAAAAAAAGGAAAAAAAAGGAAAAAGAAAAAAAGGGAAAAAAAAAAGAAAAAAAAGAAAAAAAAGAAAAAGGAAAGAAGGAAAAATGAATTTCCAACATTTCCATGAGAGAGCTCTAAGAGCACATGCTTTCCACTTTCAGTGATTTAAATTACTGTCTTGGAACAATGGATCTTGCTATATTTTGAAAAGAAGTTAATTGAACTTGTATAAATGAAATTCCCTGACTGCAATAGTGCCTCAAGCTAGCTATGACAGGAAGACTTAGATCATGGGAATTGCAAGCAAATTTCTAAATCAGTATTTCTAAATTTGATACCTTCTATTATTGTAAATATATGGAGATATTAGAAAAAAACATAAAACCAAACCGAGCTCCTTAGTATTTCCATCAAGCAATAATTTCTTCTTTATTTTTGTTTGCAGAGCAGTCATTTTTATTTGCCACTGGTGATTTCATTTTCCATTCTGTGACTTAATGGGGCAAAATATAAAGACAGGAGAAAAGCAATAACTTTATTGCTTCAACCCCATCACTGGAGTGTGAGAATTCATCAAATTTCCATTTCCTCGTGTATGGATACTGTATGTTTAACCTTACTGCTTGCTTTATAATTACATAAAGATCCTTTTATAATTTTTTCTTAAGTATAGTATCACCTTTTCCTGTGGTATATAACAGGAGGCTAAAGTGAGATCCTGAAGGAGAGCTTTTTCTTTGGGCTCTGTCAGTCAGTCCAGAACTCTGTCCAACAAACTCGTTTAGTGAGGAGGGCAGAAAAAAATGTGGAGATCACTATTTTTCCAAAAATGTTGAAAGGTTGTCAAACTGAACAAATTTGCATTAGGATGCTCCATGTATATTTGCATTTGAGTTTTGATCATTTTGACAAAAGTGTTTTTATTAAATACTATAATATAATGAAAGAAACTGCTTGTTGAGTGTTTCCAATGCATTTGCTTTTATAATATAGTAGGACCGTAAACAGCTTGTTTTTCTTTAGTGCTTATCTAAATTTTCAAGTCTAGTGCTACCAAAGTCAATAGATTTCCTCCTGTCAGCATTTGTCACTAAGCATATTTGACGAATGACCTTCTAACTTCTCCATTTACAACTTTTTCAGTTGTGAGACAAATCATACAATATTTTGTACAAATGCAATTGTAGTTAAACCATATATGTCTAATGTATTTTTCTCAGTAAGACCTGAACTTTTATTTATGAATAATGAAGAAGACAAATACGCACTTTTGCAGATTATCTCCATCGACACAATCTACAAAGGCAGAAGTTTATGTGAAAAATAGGACACCTCACCTTTTTTTAACAGCAAAGAAGAAAATACTTTTGAAATTCCAATTCACAAGTCTCTATTGACAATTTTTAGTGTTCACATTTTTTTCTGTGAAATACCATATGACACAACTTATCTTTCAGTATTTCTATTTCTCAGTATTCAAAGTGATATATCTAAATTCTGATGTCTTTTCTCATGCTGAAAAACTCACGCTTGTGTTTCAGGACTGGGTATAGGGAAAAAAAAAGTAGCAAAATGCAATGAACACCATAGCTGGAATTCTTCCAGGTGAACTCAAATGTTCAAAAGTTCTTAAATGTTTAAATCTCACCTAATCATCAGAGTTAATGGGAAGGAACAGGAACCTTTTCAACTGAATCATTTCTTCAATTTTTTATACCTATTTTAGGATGAGATTAATCATTCTTCTGAAATTCACACATTTCTGCACACAGAATATAAAGGCTGTGTCAGATGGCTAATACTAAGACATCTAACTTTTGGACAACTGAA
Source organism: Ptilonorhynchus violaceus (assembly GCA_013397565.1). Lineage (NCBI taxonomy): Eukaryota > Metazoa > Chordata > Aves > Passeriformes > Ptilonorhynchidae > Ptilonorhynchus > Ptilonorhynchus violaceus. Next base: position 1,535,808 of record VZRJ01004544.1, read on the forward strand.
AATTAGGCATGATGAACTGCATCTATAATTGGTTAGAGAGGGAAATGTTTGGAACTCAGGAGCCAAAATGTGTTCAATTTTCAGTCTCCCTATGGGCCACTGTGTGAAAGAATGCCAAAATCTCTCCTTCCAGTAAATTGATCAGACCACTAAAGAATGTTAAATTTAGTCTTTACAGAAATGACAAAAAGGAAACATGAAGGATTGAGCCATCAACTTCTTTGAACTGTTAAAATGGGTTTGAATTGAGTATATCTTGCAATCACTGCGGTTTGCAGCAATAGAAATCTGCATGAGAGAAATTGTCCATCCCCAGTCATATGCTACATAAACCAGGATGTGACATCTGATGGTGTTCCAGAGAAGTATCATCTCCAATGCAGTGAAGGCTTGTTATACTTTTCTACTCAGACTTGAATGCAATGGTTGGACAGCTTTTTTGTGTGTAAACATATATACATATACACAATGTACATATATATGTAGAAATTGTACTGTCTCTGAATTTTGGACAATATTCCAAGATTAATGTGTTACTTTATGCTGGATTAAATTGCTGATGGTATTAACTTGGCCTCTATACTGAAGATAAAATTTGCCATTTATGTACAGTGTCAGTCTTGCTGAAAGAATAACATACCGTTGAAAATAAGCAAATGTATCTCTATGATGTTCAGGAGCCAATTTAGGAATTTCACACAATACTGCATACATCTTGTTCCATATGGAGAGGCAGATCAGTACCCACAGGTATCTCTTCCAGTGTTAAGTGTACTCTGACATTATCTTCAGAGAGGTTGAGATGTTTCAAAACAAAAGTTTTCATCAACTTGTTGAATGTCATTTCAGTCTAAGTCCAAAGTAAAATTGTGAGTGCATCTGTTTTGGCAAAAAAAAAGTTGCATTTATTTCTTGCTGTTTCTTATAAATTGAATAATTTCTATACTCAGTCTCCTGATTGAAAAAAAATCTGCATTTTCCATCTTCATCAGAAATTCTGAGATTTGCACATACCCCAGCTGCTGAAAGAGAACAGCCTTAACCGACCTTTGGAAAAAGCAATATGAAATCAGTTGCAAATTTAAACTCTTGAGTGTGAGAAAGCAATGGCTTTTGGAAAATATCTGAGAAGAGAGGAAAAGCCTGGTCTATGATAATGGACAGGAAGGACAAGGCACAGTCTCTTCTGAAGGTCAAAGCTGCAGTGCGGGCAGAGCGCATGCATACATCATGTGGGAAATGCTCTATCTTAACAAAGTTAAATCCTATCTGTCTTCTGTTTCTGTGCCTGTCTACATAAACAACTAGTTATGCTACAGGGTGAAACAACAACAACATAATCCACACCAGTCTTGACAGAGAGGTTTTCTTTTTTTTTTCATTCTATATTATATGCCCCAATTCTCTGCATGCTGTGTGGCATGCAGTTGTCTGTTTAAGGACAGGCAACAGACATATGGGTTGTCAGTAATAAAATATTTTGTGCAGAGGATACAGCTGTTTCTAATTTAAGATCTGCCATCTGAAAGTGTCTGTATCACACAGAAAAAGCAAAAGAGAGAAACATTATCTCTGGGAAGCATACCAACACTGTTTCTAGCAAATAATTTCTAAATCTAGACATGCGCTATAAACTGATAAACATCCTATACTTATTGTCCTGAATGGACTACTTATTCTATTTCAATCTTTTCCAAAGTCTGACTACTTGATTTCATCCTTTATAACTAAACTTAGCACTGATTGACCCAAGAAATCAAAGAGATGCCTATGGTACCCATGTGAAATATATATTTAGTATAATCTAATTCTACCTCTGTGATATTTTCCATCCTTATATCCTTCTCTTGAAGAGACTTATGGTGCTTCAGATCTGGGATCTTCCCATCAGTAACTGATATATTATAAAGGACATCTGTCGTTCTCTTGATCCTAACCACTGCTAGTGGCTGCTAGCCAAACAGACATCAAAACCAGCAATTTTTCATTACCTCGTTATTATCTCGGAATGCTGGAAGTCCTGCTCTAAGGCATGAATTTAAAAGATGTGAACAAAATCATAAATGGAGCATTTCTCATTGCAGAATATTTTATAGCTGCCATATTTGCAGATAATTCTGTTGTCTAGGATTAGGTAGCGCTGGGTCAGTAAAGGTTTTATACTCCTAAAATCTGCAGAGACCTGTTCTCAGCTGAGGACTGCAGAACAGTCTGTAAGATTTTTCATCTCTATAGGAAGTGTCAGGTGCTTCAGGGCCAAATGAGAGGAGCTGCAATTCTGATTTCAGACCTAGCCTAGAGATCAACAGGACAGGAATTTTGGTTGAAAACTCACCCAGAGCCGCACCCTTCGCACTTCATTTAGGGATTAGGGGTGATGTTGCTATCAGGTAATTGTTCAGACATTACAACAATCTCCCATGATGAAGAAGATCTATTCTATAAGGCTTGTACAGCCATGGAGAGAACAAACCAATTTCCTGCATTTTACAGGAATGCACTACATTGTTGAGGTGAAGGCACAACTTGAACTGGAAACGAAAGTGCTCTGCCTATTGAAATTGGATGCCCCTCTCCCTGAGTGAACACGCTGATGGTGGGCCATTACCTGTTGGGCCTGGGACTGGTAGAGGTAAGATGATGCCAGTAGTACAGAAACAAAAGTCCGAGTGCCTCCCTCACCTCCCATCTCTACAGCTGTGACTTGGGCACAGCCTTGTCCTCGTGTGGTCTACCTGTAGCTAGGGCTTCTGTGCACATGCTTGTTACTTGTTTGATGGCTGTAGAAATTAAATAGTGTTCCCAGATTTCACTATGGTAAGTGAGCTACTGATCTTTCATCAAATACATGTCATAAAATATTTCTGTCAGTGCTGTAGACTTTACATGTTCATTTTGTGTGAATGTGAGAATGTCTGGTGTACGGTTTGGGTTAGAAGGGACCTTAAAGATCATTTAGTTCCAACCCCCTGACATGGGCAAGGTTACCACCTGGTAGACCAGGTTGCTCAAAGCCCCATCTCACCTGGCCTTGAACACTTCAGGTATGTGACATTTATAGCTTTTTAGGGCAACCTGTTCCACTGCCTCACCAACCTCACAATAAAGAATTTCTTCCTAATACCTAATCTAAACCTACTCTCTTTCAGTTAAAAACCATTGTCCCTTGTCCTATCACCTTGTAAAAAGTCCCTGTCCTTTACTTCTCCTTCACCTGGGAAACCCACTATTTTAAAATGAGATGAAAACTACAGTTTCAAGTGAGCTGATTGGCCCTACTCTCCACTTATGATGCCTCCTGACAGCTCAGGTAGAAGAACTTGCACGGCATGGCCCCTGAACAGGAAGTGGCTGTCTCTCTGAGGAGTGCTGTTCTGTCAAGAGCCAAGGTTGCTGTGGAATGGACATGTGCTTCAGCTGTGGTGAATGCCTAAAACAGAAAGAAGGCACCTCCAAGAAGGGATTTTTCTGAGATAAGAGAAGAGAACTTATCACGTTGCCTCTTCAGACCTGAGCTGTAAGACTCTCCATCAGCTACTTAAAGTTCTCTATTAGCAAACATCTTTAAGAATATTATCATTTAAGAATTATTTTAAATAAGTTTAATTTCCTTTCCTGAAAATCTGCCACATTTTTCTTGATCTTTTAGAATACCATATTATCTTTCTTTTTTTCCCTGATCTTTGAATAGTTTCTTTAACAGAATTTTGATTTTATGGCACAAGATATCAGCAGTTTGTTGTACTCCAATCAAACCAGCCTTACTAAGAAAATAGTGCTATTTTTACAGTTGGCAGTGTTGCTGGTAAAATCAAAAGACTCCCTGCCCTCTCTAACGTAATCACAGAGGTATTGCTGTAAAAATGCTTGCACTGATACAGCTGATTTAAGTTCACTGGAATTGCATCAGCTATGCTGGCGTCAAACTGCACCTACACAGACGCATAACGCTTCCAGCGGAAACTCACGGGAGATACTGATTCAGTATGTGCTGAGTTCTATAAATAGATAACACCCAGTTTGCATACAACCCTCAGTGAAGAGAGGAGGGCCTATACAGTACTTGAAAGCAGTAGGATTCAATATCTCTATGTTTATTTGAATTTACCTCCCTTGGGCAACTGCCAGTTTTCAAAATTAACAAAGAAAATGCTTTGGTTTTACATGTTTAACTGTGAAAGCCTGTATATTTCATATCTGCTTGGGGAGTATAATATTCATGAGAAAATGAACTCAGATTTCTCTGCTGAGGCTAAATGATACTGGTGATGGATATTTTACTGGAAAGAGACATATATAACACCAGTGACTTGAATATTCAATAAAGAGTCAATAAATTTTCTTTGTCAAAGATAAAATATTAGTTTTAATTCTAAGGGTACATACTGAAATGCAGTTAATAATATTTAATTATTTGAGATTTGCCAAGTGGGTAACAAACTTCTTTTCTTGCGTTGCCAGTCAAACTCTCTTTCCTTAAGGCTCTCATGGATTGATAGGCTTTAAAATCTGTGTGCTACATCTTTTGTTCTGAGCTCACAGCTGATGCAGTTGCCAATAACTTGTGTTTGTCTCCAGTATACATGTTGAGAAAAGGTTAACTCCCAGTAGGCAATTCTTGTTGACCTTGGCCAATCTTTCTTGCTCTCATGCTAGAGATCATTTCTCTGTCTGTAGGGCCCACACAACCGCTGGCAGGGACAGAGCAGGAAATAGGGACATTGATATTATTTGTCCTCATTTTTCTAACCTGAGTAGTTTTACCAATTCTTTAGTGGAGAATGTGATCCAGCAGATGTTTATATGGGAAGTGTCAGCAAATGGCAGCACAGGGATGGTGAAAAGCTGTTCACAAATGAAAGACAGGACGGATACAGGAAGCAAGATGAGGAAAGGTTTTTTCTATAGAAAATACATCACAGAAGGACACTTTTGCATATCCAGATCTTCTCCTGAAAAAGAAAATGGGAAAATTGAGCTGTTCTCTTCCTTAACTGCTCCTCAGGTTAATTACTGCCACTGTTAAAGGAGTGTGCCTTTAACATAGGGTAGCGTTTCTGTTGTCTTTAGAGTGCAGGGATACTATAGGCTAACAGAAATTAATAATTTTTGAATATTCTTTGATTGCCTCAAACCTAGTGTGAAGACATACCATATGAAAGTTCAGACAAGGAAGCCAGGTTATTGATCTATAGCTCTTTCTCTAATCAGATCTATTCTAGGTTGTGTCCCTGAGATAGTTTACTCTCTTTTCAAGACTTTCTAGCTGTTATGTCAGAAACAGTAACCTATACTTCTATTTTATTCTAGATTTTATAATTTTAGTTTTATAATATTTATACCAATATTTATAATGTGCTTTTCATTGATAAAAGTTTAATAATGTTGTTTTGAAAGCCTTCAGCTTTACATAACCAATTACTATGTTGTGATAAAAGTAAAATACAAACACAAAAGAGGCAGTGGAAGATATTGCAATACTTCTAATGTGCCCCAAGTAATGAATAGGCACTTGAAATAACTGAAAACAAAAAGTACATAGATAAGCAAAAACATGCAGTGGTAATTCAATTTCAGATACCAGTGAAAAGTCGTTGAGAAAATGAATAATTATGGATTTGATGTATATTTGGATAGTCGCCACAGAAGCAGTAGACGTATTGCAATGGAGAGAGTTTTTATTTCCTATTGAACAGGTGCCTATCTGGACTCCTTTGCTTGTGTTCTTGGTTTCGATTCTATTGAAACATTTCATTTTGACATTGATTTTTCTTCAAACTATATTGATTTTGCTTAGTCTAATATAAATCATGATTTGTGTTCATTATTGAGTAAAGACTTATCTGTATTGGTGTGTGCTACACTGGCCACTATTAAACAAATTCTGAGGTTACATAGATGATTTGTTTTGTTTAAGAACGATAATTCTTCCTTTTATTCTAATGTTAAATATTTGGATTTAATTGTAGTTCAAAATAAATAGACACTTTAAAATGTCCTACTTTTCATTTCAAAGACTTTTGTTCTTCTATTGAACATTAAATAAATTATCAAATGGATAAGGACAGGAAAATAACAACACTTTTCATATAGCTTTAAGATGTCACTACTGTGTTGCACCTCTTTCACAGGAACAAATTAGCACATTGTCATACTATTAAAAATAATTTTGTAATTTAAATACACCTACTTAAACTTAGGGAGGTCAGTAAATTCGGACACTTCTTTAGATCTTTAGCACTTTGTTATTGCAGTTATAGTGTTCTTGTTACGTAGGACTATCTCATTTTACATGAATTCTGGAGTGCAAAAACTAGCCTGAAAAAGAATGTCATAAATCAAATAATTAGGTGGAAGTTAAAGTCAGTATTGAGAGAAATAGAGGAACTTTCCCAATTCTCATCTGACATACTCTCCAAATTTCATGTTCATTCTCCAAAGAACAGGCACAAGGTTTCACTTAAAAATATAATTTCTTTTATATTAACAACATGATTCTTTCCCTAATCTTATTTTCAGAAACATCTGAGTCATCTTAACAGGAACTATTTAAAAAGCCTACCAGAAACAGCAATCCAACTATTTCTAACAGTTGCCAGCAAAGCTGCATAATTGTACAAAGTGAATGAGATTATTTGCTGTTTTCGCTTTCTGCTGTTTTCCATCAGAGCCCCACATTTGTGCATCAATCAAGAATATTTAGGGGGAAAAAATGTGTCATTCCCACTGTTGTGTTCCTCCTCTACAGCCGGCAGTATGTAATCTTTCTAGGCACTATTCTCCAAAATACCATATCAAATGACTAACACAGGATGAATCTGATTATTTATCATTCATCACTGCACCTAGAGATTGCTGTGACTAATTTCTGGTCATGCCTCTTCTTGTAGGAGCTGTGTGATGCTTTTAAGATCTGTCCACGTTTCCTCATTTCCACTCCATGCCAGCCCCAGTCTCAATCTCACTTTTATCCACGTCTTTCACAGCAAAGGAATATGAGGACATTGGCATAGATGACTATTTTTAAATCTTTGCTGTGGGTCGCCGATGGAGGTGTTTCCAAAAGAGTTGATGTTTTTCCTCTTTCTCTCCTTAAAAAATTCAGCAGGGTTTGGAAACCCTGGATGCCTTAGCCTGTAGGCGACAAAAAAACTATATTCCGTCTCTAGTAGTTTTTAAAGCATCCAATTTGCGAAAAAGAGAAGTACTGAATAGAACTGGAAAAGGATTGCTCTCGGAGTACCTTATTCTAATGCTAGGAAGGCTGCATACTAAACATATTGCAAATTGATTAATTATCAGAATGATCCATATAAATATCCTCCACTAGTTTGAAAATTAAATATGCTTGACCGTTGATCTGCCACCAGTAGTTCAGATCTAAAATATTCTGTTGGGAAGTGAATGACTTAATTTCTATGATTTGTTTTTTGTACTCTTATTTATTTACACACTGTAGCAATTTATCATAGAAAAGCCGTATAGCAGCCATAAACCTGAGCAGATCATGTTCAAGAATTTTCAACTCCAAAATGAAATAAAGAAAGTTACTATTTCATGCAGATGTATTCTCCAAGTTGTTAAATTACTTTCTAGGAAATGCATGTTGGATCTACCACATAATGTGTTTGTCCTCTCGTCAGATGTATTGGCGAACTAAACAGATACCTTTTTATGCCACTGTTGAAGAATTTTTTTCACTTCTCTCTATAAAGTTCTATTCATAACTGAGATAAAGCATAATACTTCAGCTCTCCTCAAACAATGTATTTTGTTTTTACGTATTTACTTTGAGTATGTAGGTTCCCTTGAGCTATAGCACACTAACAGCTGCTGATAAAATTATACCTATGGAAAAGTAAAAATCTCCTTTTCCTTGTTTCTTTGTATTTTTATTAGTTTAGATCATGTTGATTTTATACTGGTATCTGTAATGTTGTCATCTTTGCAAAACAGCTCTGTAGAAATTCCACAGACTGTTCCCACACTCTTTAAAAATTATTGAGTTTATCTTCTAGCTACAAAATAACCTTTTTCATATGAGCAAGGTCTGCCAAAATTCTTACCACAGATAAATCTTTTATATTTTTCCAGGGCCCGAATATCATCCTTTTAGCAATCATTAGGCTTGTATATATCCATTCTGATGATGCTTTAGGGGTGCCTTTAATTCCCAAAATGTCAGACAAAATGCAAACAGAAGGTTCTGAGCATATTTTTCTTCCAATTATTTGACATTATGGACTTAAATAATTTACTTATTCATTCTGAGAAGATAGTTATGGCCTCTGCTAGAAGTTAAGCGTGTTAGCTCTTTGTTTTCTCCAGAATATGTACTTTCTTTTCCAGTTTGAGTAGCAAATTCCAGAGCAACTTCCAGAAGCCAATAACTCCCTAGAAGAGAAACAATACTGGTAGAACAACAGCATGCAATTTATGCTGGATTATCTCCATGAATGACATTAGGTTTGGATGGACAGATTAAGTGAAAGTTTAGAGATTTAATTGAAAGTGCATTTATTTTTTGCTTTCTTTTACTACACTTTTGTTATAAAAGGAAGGAAGAATCTTCCTTCACTGAATTTTCAGGAGCTCCGTGAGGAAAAATGTGAGTTATACTTACTTTATATTTCAATTAGGAAATTAGGATTTAGTACTTCTCCTATTGAAAAACCCCATAGTATTTTTAACAAGCACGAAGAATGTATTTTATAAAGGATTATAAATTCAGTATAATATGCCACATAAAAAACAGTGTTTGAAATACTGTAAGGTACTGCTGTTCATCTATTGATACTGCACTAAACTATGAAAAATATGCTGATGTGGCACAATGCATATACTTTGCCTAGGATTCATCTAACTTCAATGTCTTCAATGGAGATATAGCAAATATTTAAGGGGCTACTACAATAATGTATCTCACCAGCACACATATCTAAACTACCCAAGTGGTCTACAGTACTCGGAGAAGAATTTTCTCATAAGAACTTGCAAACAAACATTGCAAGTACAAGTGTCATCAATGTCTGCATGTGCAATAAGACTTTTTTTGGAGAAGGTATGGGAGTAGCTGAATGTCTGAATTAAATGATAAGTCACAAATTAATAGGGGTGTTATACTATATATGTCACGTGCTAGTATCTCCACATGCTCCAGTAGTCATGTAGCAAACACAAATTACAAGTTTCTCAGCACAAAAGGAGCAGGGAGCTGAAGATTTTCTCATGACAGCCAGTGGGAATACTCTGTGTTTTGAAGAACAGAAAGGCCGTAGGACTACAGAGCGTATTGACACACAACTTAAAAATAAAGGGCCCTGTTTTTTCTGGCCTAATTACAAGATGTACTCATCAGGTGCACTGAAAATCAGACATTTATAGAGAAGAGCAGTAAAAAGGTTACAAATGTGGGATTTGAAGTACAAGGGTAGAATAGCAGCTTCACAGAAACCGCTCGGTTGACACATAAGCCAGCCAGTATTGTGGGGGTTCTTGGCCTCATAGATTTCAACATTAGGGGAAGAAAAGAAAGAAGCTGACAGATAGGATATTTTACATCTGTAAGGTGAAGTATCATTATTTCTGATTGAAATAAAAGTACATCTGTTGGAAGAAAGATATTCTTAGAAAGATTTTGGCATTCACTATGGTAATGTTTTTTCACTGACAAAATGAACTTAGCTTTGTATGACATATTGTGCTCCAAAATTTATTTGTGGGCAAAACAAAATGTGAAATTAAATTTGTTTTTTCAATAATTCACTCAAGCAAATGAAGATACTAAGTTATGAAATGGCATGTGTGTCTTTTTCTCTTGGCAAAGGCAAATGGAAAAAAGTGCTTAGCTTTGAAAACGCAGGGTCCAATTCACAAAAGCCTTTTACATCATTTGTGTAAGTGTATTTAGTCTGCTGAGAAAGTGTACTAAAGGTGATTGTGGTCACAGTCCTGCTGCTTATGTACTGATTTCTAGGGCTGCATTCAAAAGAGCGGACACGGCCTGGCTGTTTATTCTACCTCATGCCACATGAAATTTAACAGAGTGTGCTCCTTGCTTCAGAAAACTGCTGGTCTCTGCTCACTTCACTGTCATATCTGCTTCCCTGGGAAACATCTTAGTCACACTAAGGCCTCTGGTAAGCAATCCTTAGGCAACTGAAGAAAGTTCTGGATCTCTACAGCTCTTCCAGGGACTGAGATTCAGCCCTGTATAATGAGCCCTCCTAGAGCTTAAGCTGCAGACTGTCAGATCCAGAGGTGGGCGTATGCAAGATGCACATCAGTTATGCTCTCTCTCTAAAGGACAAGAATTATGGTTTTGTCTTGACTGACATTCCTGTTTCAGAACTGTGCCTCATTACGAAACTTGCAAACTTCATGGATTTCAGCTAAACATGGATTTCCAAGGCATGTCTACATTGCGCTTCACTGGAACCAGCCTGAACTCAGAATTAGGCCTAAGTAAATTGAGTTTTCAAGTGCCTGTGCCATTTCTGAGTCAGCACAGAAAGAAGGAGCTGCAATTTGGGGCTTATTCATAAAGGGCAATCTTGTTTCTAAATACATGTAATGAATGAGCAATTGTTATTTGATGAGAAGTGGCTGATAGACTTATAATTGTTTTCTGACTGGCATAGTGGTAAATGAAAATTTTACTGTAAAAGTAAATCTTGCCTTGTCTTGAATGAAGGTATTTTGTATTAATTTACAGCAGTTCTAGGAAAATACAAGTTTGATATTTTGTTTTGACTTGGTAGCAATATTGTAACCACATATTTGCTTGAATTATTACAAATGACACAAGGAAGTAGCAAACCAAATAATTAGTTCTGGTTGATTTTACTTATTTATTTATCTATTTTTTTTGGGTTTTTTTTCCTAATAATGAATCTGGATCTCAGTCTTAATGGCTATTTCTATACTAGTCAACTACAATTGTTAAGGAACATTTTCAGGAACGGAAACTTGGTTATGTACACTATCAAATTTTTAGAAAAGTCCTTAAAAGTTTTTTGGTCTAAAAACCTAGAACTCTGAAATGATTACCCATTTTATTTTTCAGATTTAACAGAGAATATTAAATAGAAAAGGATTTGGTTTTTTTAAATCTGAAAGTTGAATAGGAAGGACATAGGTGCTTGGCAGATACTGGCCTCAATGACAGTGAATAGTCTAAGCAATTTTCTAGCAGAGAAATTGGCAAAATTAGTTAAAAATGTAACATAATTACTCTTCTTCTCCTGATAATTATTTATTTTCTTGCAGTTTAAAAGTAATTGCCTTTTAAAATATATGTTACAGCATGATGAAAATAGTGACAATCATGAGGCCTGTTATTCTGTTTGCATTTTTCTGTGGTTTAGACTTTTAGGCAATTTTAAAGCTGGTTGACCAAAATCAACCATAAATGTTAAGATAGGGACCCATCACCTCCCTATATAATAGCATAATATTATTTCCATTATTGATTTCTATTACTTTTGTTATATTTGAAAATATTTGATTTTAATGTCTTTCATGTCAGCACACTTATTAAACATTACACTAATATGACACTATTCCCTAAGACTACCTGCTCCTCCTATTAACATCTTTGGGCCAGACGTTTCCTAGAGGGCCTTTCAAAAGTTCAACTAAACTACATTTAACAATTATTTTTCCATTATTGTTTCAATTCTTTTGAATAAAATGAGGCTTAAGCAGTACAATTCCCATTTACAGAAGCTTTGCTGATTTCTATTGTATTATGCTCATTTGTGTGTTTTACAAGTCTCTTTGAATGTGTTTTCAGCTAATTTACCTAATACTAAAGTCATGTTCACTGGTCTATAATTTTTAGATTCACCCCTAACACTTCATTTAAGATGGCTACAATACTGGCTACCCTCCAGTCTACCAGCACAATAGTGGAGATTAATGAGAAACTCCAGTTTTTGTTTACAATTCAGTCACTTTGATAGGGATTTTCAGAGGTTGCTAATGCACTTAGGTTCCCAAATCCAGTAACATTTAGTGAAAATTGTGCATTGTACTCCCAGAGCTCTGGAAAACTCTTAATTTTCAGACATAAGTGCTTCTCAGTGAATGCTGTTTCATCCTAGTCACACAATGGTATGAATTCACAGTTTAGCAAAACACCTTCCTTTTTAATACAACATCACTTTGGATAACCAGTAGTGAAGCTTAATGCAGAAATCATTCATTCCTTTTTATGTAAAGTATGAAGTGGTAATAATGGTCGGGTCAGTTTGGCCATATCCTGAACCAGCCATGGACTTAAATACCTCCATTTCATGCTAGTTGCTCAGTTCTGTTCAGCATACTGCAAATGTCATTAACTTTTTAACTCTTTTGGATATTCATCTTCTTTGCTTTTCAAGGACTTTCTTCCATCCTGTGCAGCCTTTTATTCCCAGATTGGTTGTCACCATACGATGCCAAAATTACTTGCATGTACCATAGCAGTCCTAGCCTGTTAATTTCCACTCTTTGCTTTTAATTCAATTCAGCCTTAAGTTCTGAAACTTTGGGCTAGGCCTCAAAATATGCAGTTCCCATTTCAGTGTATGTTTTTTAAAGCTTTATAGCTGCCAGAGTTCACCTATATACATCATCTTTTCTAAAGTAGCTGAGAGATACTCGAACTATGTTTCATTACATTGTAAGTCTGCATTGAACAAGGATGTACAGCAGTAGAAGGTAGCTTTTAAACTGCCTTTCACAGTCCAGGATAAAACCAAAAATAAAAGCAAAAAAATTGTAAAAAAGAATTTAAAAAATTAAACTTTCATTTGAAGAGCACTTGGCGTCTTCTGAAAATTGCAAAATCATTTGGAAAAATTCTGTTACACACATAATTTTATGTGACCACTACTGATATAAGATACAGAAAATGCTGTTTAAGACATATTCGTAGAGTGGATATTGAAATTCGTGTTGACATTCCTAAGACCACATGAGAAAAATCTGCTTAGGTTTACATCTTACAATGAACACAACAGGATAAAATAAGACATGAAATAACCATTATCATTTGTGATCATTTATAAATCACACAGACATATGTAACTTTGAGATCTCAGGCTGAATAGAAATAGAATTGGAAAATAGACTTTTTTTTTTTTGACAGATTCTAAACAGTCCTATCTAGAAGCTAGGAAGAACTGTCACTAGTATGACATACAAAAATAATATTCAAAATACAAGATGATGTCCTTGCATGTAGAGTTATATAACTACATACTAGTTACATAACATAAAACTCCACAGAATGACTCTTTTCCATAAGCGAATTTTCAGCTTCTTGTACTCCAACAATCTTATCTTTGAGCATTCACTACTTTGGTAAATTATTACTGTGTTCTATCTAGATAGACCAGTGTATTTTTTTTCTTCTAATTTACATCCAGTATGTTTTGGTGGGAGAAAGGAGCATCAGGACTTTTTGACTTTTGATCAGGAATAAAGAACAAGTTCTCCTGAATGATGAGGAAGATACTGATTTTCTGCCAGAATCCTTCTTGGAAAGAACTGACTGAATTAAAACAAAAAAAATTTGGTCTCAATATTTTTAACATGGAATGTTTAAAAAAAACTTCTCAGAGACTTCAGAGTGTCTGTAAATATATGTTCATGACCAAAATTTGTGGATTTAATATTTTTACATTCTTGTTTAATAATGCTGTCAGAAGTGACCCTGCAGCTACTGATTTCAGTAGAAATAGGGGAAAAAACCCTCAAGGAAATAACTTTCTGGGATTCCTACTATAGTATGACTGGAAGGAACTACAACTACTGTAATTGAGTGTCTTTCACAGAAAAGTTCTGGACAGCATTTATAAATGTTACATGTTAGAAAACTAAAATCCACTGAAATCATGAACAGGAGTTTTTATTGTTAAATATAATAGAAACAGAAATGATCTCAAATCAAGCTAGAGGACACCTAAGATTAAAAATGTGCCTTCTTGAGGATGAGAGATTTTGTGGAGTTGGGTTATTTTTTAAATTTGCCCATTTGTTTGAGTCAACAACATTTGCATATGGTAAAATTGGATTTGAAACACCAAGGGACAGTAGTGGTCGATTTGAAGTGATTTGAGAATTCATCTAAAACATTTGTTCATCTTAATTTGTTTTACGAATCTTGACAAAAACCCCTGTGATCTAGCATATAGTAATTCTGTACAGTATTATAACACTGACTTTTTTCAAGATTCTTGTGATTTCTAACAGTGGAATATCTAAATTCTATCGAACACCTTTTATTAAAGTAAATGAGGCTTCTAACAGAGTGTTATGGATTTAGAGATGTGAGATGCAAAAGGAGTCTTTGTTTCCTAATTTTTTAATTTATATTTGTTCTGCTCCAACAGGAGCACATTTTAATTTTATGCTAAAGAAAAGAGATACTAAAAACCAACAACTGTGTGCATTCATTACTGCTGAAATGAAGGCTTAAGTAGGGACAAAGCAGTAAAATGAAATTGAATGTTAAAATGGTATTTCTCTGCATCAGCTTCCCAGTTTCTATTTTAAATATTGGTTGCAGAAGGCAAAGCAAATATACATCTGTTTTGCATTGCAAACTGACTTGACACATTGAACAGAGTATTTAATCTGTTTTGGACACACAGAATGCAAATCACCATAACACCTAGGTGCTGTTGTAATGCCTAAGAGTATTGAAGATTTGCACTATGATGTTTAACCTACTGTGTATTGAATTTGTGTTGTAATGTTATTCCAATGAGTAGCAGATTTTGTCATATACGAAAGCTTCAGCCCTATGATTGCTATGTCCAGCCCTTTAAGGTTGTAATTGCATATGCAAGTGCATTATTAATGGCAAAAATTATGTCCCTCTTTTGGACATGCAAATAGCATATCATCATGTGAGTTGCTCAGTTCTATTCAGCACACCAGCAAATGTCATTAACTTTGTTAATCTTTTGCATATTCCTCTTCCAGAGGAAGAGGTCAGACAAAATGTAAAGACATATAATTTCTCTCCCCTCTTCCTTAGTCTGCATGCCTGCAAAACCAGAGAAATCCAGGGATTATCTGGCAGACACAAGGAAGTATAATTTTGAAAGATACCAAATTTTCACTCTAACTGACAATATTAGTAAAAAATATTTTGCTATTTTCCTCTGGAGACTTCCTTCCTTCCTTCCTTCCTTCCTTCCTTCCTTCCTTCTTTCCTTCCTTCCTTCCTCCCATCGTCCTATTGGAGAAATGCAAGGTCAATTCATAGTTGCTGTCCTTTGAGAGTCTTCTCAACAAACAGTTCTCCTAGTACAGTGGAGGATAAAATGTTGCTGAAATCTCTTTATCACACATTCGGGATTTGTTCCTTACCACTTTCTGTTTATGCAATTTAGGAATATAAGAGCAAAAGGGACTCTCTGGGTTGGCAAGTCCAGACATCCTGCTGGTAAACAAGCAATCTCAGCAATGGTATCCATCTTATGCTATTTAGGTCTGTTTTTTCTCTCCTACATGTCTTTTGCATTTTTCCTATAAGACTCACTTAGAAAAATAAACACCTCCTTCCATTGTTTTATGTTTTTTACTTTTTTCTCCATGGTATTAAATGCTTTGGAGTCTATTTCTGCTATTTTACTGCCTCTTTTTTCTCCTCTTCCAAATCCTGTTCCAAGATTATGACAATCAACCCTGTGAGGTAACTAAAAATTTCTGTATGGTAGAGTCCTGGCAAACAATTGGCTTAGGTGGTTCATCTAAAGTTTTATTCCCTTTTAGATATTTTCACCTGGCTCTTATTTAATAGCAATGACAGACAAAAGACTTATTTTAAAGGTAGATTTTTGCCTTGGCAGTTGAACTGTACTCTGAAAAGGAAACACAGAACTTAAAAGGTAAGTTTCTGTGCTCACTGTGTCTCTGTGAAGGTAGACGAGATGTAATCAGCTGACAGACAACAGGCTGGACTCAGAATTGAATGGAGGTGTCTCCTTTTCCTTCCATCATCATGAGTAGGAATAAATGGAAGCTGGAAACTGTGAGCTGATATTACAGCTGCTGGTGAATGACTGCATCCCTGACAAAGCCCTGGCTCACAGTAAAGCTAACTGAGCAGGATGTGGATGTGACATGTGAAACCAGCAGACAGGACACAGAACAAATGACAAACAGAGAAGCTTCGAAGGTGCCTGGAGAGTTGGCTTTTGGGAAAAAAACCTCTTGTGAGACTGACTGCACCTTATAAGGCTGAGATTGCTCAGTTAACAGTATCAGAAATACCAATAGATGCAGCAAAAGTGGGATCAACTGGAAAAAAAAAAGTTTTGCTTATTTGGGAGAAGACTGGGGTGAAGAAAAGACAGCTAAGAGATAGGTCAAGAAACAGGAGGAGGGGTAACGAGGTAAGTGAATAGTGCGATCTGTGCTTTAAGGGTACATAGGAGCAGCCTCCATCTTGATTATTGCAATCTAATCAGGGCACTAAACCCCTCTGTTCTAACAATGCCACAAGAGTCAAACCTCCTTCAGCACCTCCTTTAGTGGTGGTGGCTTCCCTGGCTAGAAGGAAATCAAAGAAGCAAGTGGATCGAGCACCCTGGCATTACCATGCTTGTACCCATTCTGGGCCTGGGAGCATGGAAAGATACCTTCTCTTCCAAAGAGCAAAGTTAAGTGATTTACTTCACATAAATGTCATAAACATCCCATATGACCTTTAATACACTGTTATCTGGACTGCTCTCTTTCTCATGCTTCTTCTATTTTGTTTCAATCAGAAGCACTTCAGTGCATGAATTGATCTCTAAGTATACTGTCATATGGGTTATTTATCACCAGTGGCTTACCAGTCTTGATTATTTCATGAGTTTATTTGACATGTATATTGATAAATTAGATCCTCACTTATGTCTGCAAATCTCTGCCACTCCAGATCTTGATCTCAGGTCACTTTTTCAACGTCATTGTTTCAGATATATTTGTTCAATTAGAATTCGCCAAAATCTAACAAACTAATCCTCTTCTACAAAAAAGGAAAATAAAAACTTATGATTACGAATTATTCAGTGTCTCAATATTTGGGTTATCATCAATTTTTTCTTGAAGGCACATGCCCTTGATAAAAATGTTGTTCTTCTGACTTTGGAAATCATGGCTTTAAAAATCATGGCTTTTAAAGATGTTTCAAGTTAGTCCCCCAACGTGGAGGTATTTAATCCTTAGTTACTTTGTTCTATAATTCAGCTCAATTTCCTAAACAGTACACAAGAAAGAAAATAAAATGGTTTAATCCACTCTACTGGTCTCAGCTATATTCTCTTTAAAGTGTAAACAACGTTAAAAAATAATTGAGCGTATACTTGTAACTAGCGTAAAAAGTTATGACCGTGATTCTGAAAGCTATAAGGAGCTAATTTATTGAGGAAGTCTTGCAACATTTTTTTTATTCCCATTTTCTATTTTTGAGCTAATTGAGCTTGGTCTGGAATTGAAATCACAAATGAATTTATGCTTTAAAATTCAGGGGTTTTTACTGAAATGCAAAGAACTACTCCAGGGTCTCAGTCACCAGAAGAGGGTAAATTTGGATACTGGTGGTATCATTTGATCTATACAGATATCTGTCTTATTTAGATTAGCTTTTCAGAGGTAATGAAGAAGATCATTTAAATTGTCTGATCTTCTCCATAAGCTTTTTATGGCTCTGATTAAGTTACTTGAGAGCATTGTGCTATGCTTGAGGGGGTAAATTGACTCATTTTTGCAATAGTCTTATTAATTAAGCCTGCTAGAAATCTTGGAGTTCTTTACTGTATCCAGATTGTTTGTAAATACTTTAATTTATTTGAATGTGTATATGTTTTCAATGTAAACTTTGTTTCCTTTTCCCCTTTTAATCCTAAAATAGACTTTGCTTCTAGGAAATAAAAAGCAAAAATTAAAAGCCCAGATTTCTGGTTCAATAAATTGTTTAGATACGTTTATGCAAACTACCCTGCTTCAGCTGGTTAAATTTGGAACACTAATTTGAAACATCTTGGAGAAAATCTGTGGATATTTCCTTTTTGTGGAAAGTCAGATTCAGAAATCTTTAAGTTTAGGTATTTTAACTACTTTCTGACATATTTGATAGGTGTACATTTGCAAATTGTCAGATAGAAGATGAAAGCTTGAAGCTGAAGTGTCTCAAATGTATTTTTTAACGTTTTTGTCCAAAATTCTACTTAAACTGAAAACTTCTAGGAGATAGACTAACTTCAGAATTAATTACACTTCTCACTAAACTGAAAAAATAACTCAGCACAGAATTGTTAAAAGTCTATGGCTTTGTGTGCTTGTTTAGGATAAAGAAAAGCAAAATTCAAGTCTGTAATTCTATGTCTAATGTCCGGAAATTTACATTGTAGTACTGAACACTTGGTCCTGATTTATCTGTAGAGAATCAAACCATTATGAATATTTTCCATTTGAAGCTTTTGTCTGTGTAAGTAATTATTATAGCAGGATCCTTACTGAATCTAACTCTCCCAGATCATTCTGGGAGAGCAATGGGCAAGTTTATTTGGTGATTAGGGTAAAACTTTGGATTTTATTAAGTGTGTGGGAGATTTTTTCTTAACCTGAAAATATTCATAGATTGGAAAAGCTATATTCTATTCAACTGTAATGACAATATGTTAGTTTTTACAATAAAACAGAATAATATCGTGTGGGTGAAATTATTTTTAAATAATTTTCCTCCATGTCAAATTAGGACCTACTTGGGGAAATGTGAGAGAAATCCACTCATGGAAAATTGCACTTTAAAATAATGATGAATATTCCATATAAAATAAAGATAACCAAATAAGGAAAAATACGTAGTTAGATGTGAGACTGTGTGGATAAGAATAAAGGCAGAATAATATTGAAACATATATTTACATAGTAAATAATAATATAAGTGATAGATACACTCTTAAAGAAAAATTGCTGTGCTTCCATTCCGAGGGGATGTTAAACTTATCTGCCTCCTGTATATGACTCATGTGGTATAAAATGCCATATGGTAAACGTTAAGCAGGTGTCTCAGCCAGTATTTAAAACCCTAAGCTTCTAATAGTAGTTTTAATATTTTTTCCCTCTTCTTTCAAAGAAATTAGCATTAACAACCCTACTTTTAACTTCACTGAAAGTGGAAAAAGACATAGTCCTCTCAGGGAATTATCAATTAAAAAGCTAAATCTTGTAAAAAAGGAGGAATGTATCAGGAATTATTCCAACATCTGGTACTGGTCAAAGATCTCTGCACCAGTTCAGGGGTGATTTGTACAGTGGCACAGTCAGTGTTATTTTTATTGAGTTCTTTGTACAATTATAGCCTGAAACATTTGTTTTAGGGCTCTTTGGGGTTTTGTTTGTTTGTTTGTTTGAGTTTTTTTTTTTTTTACTACTATAAATATAAAGTGTTTCAAGAGAATTTCCAGCTAAGTTTGGAACTTGATGACTTAGAAGTTCTTTGCACAAGCAGGGAGCTAGTTGGGATGTTGCAGAAGTGAAAAGCCTAGGTGAGAGGAATAACCAAGAGAACTGCTGACAGTCTTTCTGTTTTATATGGCCTTTACATGGCCTCCTCTCAATTTATCCTGGGAGCCACTACTTCAGGAACTGAGTCTCATTCACAGTTTGGTAGGACTGCAGAGCCTCGCTCGGCCATAACAGACTGGAGTAGGGCCCAGTTCGTGCTGGTTAGGCAGACTGATTTGGGGTTTTTATTGACAGAGGTCTGCTGTGTAAACTGTAGAAAGCCATGTTCTGCTCAGCTTGCTGCTTCTCCTCAGATTTAACTGTAGAGCAAGACATTCTACTAGTTAGGAATGATCACCTGCTCACGAGGTTCCAGTTAGTAAATGTGAAAGCAATCTTCCCTGCCTTTGTGAGTCTTATTCCAATGACTGGAGTACTTCAGTCTTTACCCATTTTTTTAGAACATGAGTGATTATCTCTGCTCCTGTCAGGAATCTAACTAAATAAATTAAAAAGTCCCATCTTAGGTGGCCTGGGAGCTGAGTTGCTACAGGATTTATATCTCCTCGGAATAATATCTTGCCAGTTCATCTTTCTCCTCTGTCTCTTGTCAATCTGCTGCCAGCCACTTTTTTCTCCCTGTTGTTCTCCCAAACTTTCCTATGGAAAGGCTGACTGTCCCAATGACAGTAGAATGCTAATGTCCAATATGATGATATGGCCAAAGACAGAACTCATGGAAAAAGGGAAGAGAGAGTAGGGTCTCTACCAGCACATTAACTTTGAATAAAGGTAACGTTGGGCCCTGGAGATAAATGAAAAGTCCTGAATTAAGATGAACTACTGGCAAAAACTGGAATTAAAGTCAATTATTAAAAGTAAGTTACTGTCATTTTTTCAGCTTTACATTCTGTACAGAGACACCTTTTAACTAAATATCAATCAAAATTGTTTTTTAATATACTGAACCATGTAAGAACAAAGTGTTCTGTATTTTTCTTTCACATTCATCTTTTTTTTGTCTATAGTATATAACAATTGCTGTTGATAATTTATATTCGATTTTAAATATGCTGTTATCTACCTGATAAAAGGCAACAACTATATAATCCCCTTAGGTATCAACTAAGTGCACAAGAGGAGAAACTCTGTTCAAATCATCGTGTAAGGCATTCTTTAAGGTAGTTCGGTTCAAATGCTCTCCAAATAAAGTTGTTTCTTTATCTGTGATATGTAAAATACAGGTGTTTCTTAGCTGCCCCCCACCTGTCCTGCTCCCTGGATGGGGGCTGATGTCCAGAGGTAATGGGACAGGTCTTGGCCAGCAGGTCCCTGCCTTCTGGCCCCCTTAGGAGCCCTCTCCATTCCTTCCTCAAATATCCATAAAATCAAAGTGGGTTTGGAACACCTCTTCTAATATAAGAAATGGATTTGCATGCTATGCACATTTAAATTTAAAAGGAAAAAAACCTGCAGCTTGCACAGTATGTTTGCATTTAAATCAGAATCCTGTGACCGGAGGCATGAAGTGCATTTTTCTCTTAACAGTTCTGTTTCAGTGAGGGCAGAGGTGATGGCTTCATAATTTTTTTCCTTTTTCATTGTTTGCATCTTACCTTGCAATAGCACACACTTCAGCAGAAGTCCTAATCATTTGGAGAGCCAGCCATATGAAGAAAATTCTCCTTTCCTTAAGGAAGTGAACATTTTCACATCTCCTGTGCTGTTTAAGCGAATTGCTGTACTCATTTAATCATGTTGAAATAAATTACAGATGTTCTTCCTACCCCAAACATAATGCTCATTATATGTACCAAAAAAAAGGAACTGCACTATTTCCTGCTTTATTTTCCTATTCTTAAGATTTCCATGGATAATAGTGCACTGAAAAAAAAAAAAAAAGAGATTGGCTGTGGTACATAAAGTCCAAAACTAATACAATGAGAGAAATCCATGTATTTACATTACTCAAACTGAAAAAAAACTCCAACAAAATTAAACTGTAATTTCAACAGCACAGGCAAACCAAACCTGAGACATATGTATTTTATTATCATTGCTAACTTTTCTGTGGTATTAGAGTTAAAAGGAATCTAATATTTGGTCTCTGTCAGATTTTGTTTCTTCTCTGAATGCTGGTGAGGGTGTCTGTCATTTTGGCTTTTGTGACCATCATTCACCTTGTAAGTGAGATTTATAAATCTTAGAATGAATTTTAAATCAGCACTGACATCTATTAAGTCTTCTTATTTAAAAAATGACCTGGCAGTTGGAGGTGTAATAACAAGAAAAGTAAATTAGTTATACTCTTAGGACCACAATAGACCTTCAGAAAGACTTCTGTTTTCAATACACGATTACTTCTACAAAACCTCATATCCTTCCCAATTGTGAGGTCACTGGGTTTCATCCATGATTGCCCCATACTCTGCTCTGGTAAGAAAAAGTCTCACTGATGTCAGTTAATACCAGAAATGTTTATAAGCAAGCTTTTATTAGACAAAGTCCAAAGAGTCAAAGGAAAGTTGAAAAAAGTATCCTCTAAAATGCAAGTTTCTGTTCAGTCATTGCTGTAAACACTCTAGGAAGGTAAAAAAAAAAAAATGACAGGTTTGCCTTGAAAGACCTGACCACCCTAAAGCATGTCACAGTAAAATCAGTTTTGATAAAGTACAAAGAGAATGAGTAAAGGGGAAAATCGTTGTGAAATTTTCATGAATAGATGATGATTTTCTTGAATACAGACCACTTCAGAGAACTCTAGCATCAATGCAAGTTGCTTAAGAAAATCATGTTGCTGACAACATTTTCAATGGGTTGACTTCAAAATTAATGAACAATCTGTAAAAGAGTAAATCAGTTCAATTGTTATCTAATGCTAGGCAATACAGTGGATATATTAAATGACAAATTCTTCTCCCTTTACCACAATACCAGAACTTTACAACAATATTTTTACTGTAATTTCAGTAGTTTTATTGCAGATCAGACATTTCACTTACTGAATAAGAGGGTCTCTTAAAAGTAGAATTTATTTAAGAAAAAAAAAAGAAAATTAGACAGCAGTGTTTGAACTTATGCACCATCTTATAAAACTTGAATGTTTTGTGGCAAAGCAACAAGGACTGAACTGACAATCTGTAAGTGGACATTCTCTGAAGATCTGTTGTGTGAATGTAGCAGGTGTTTTCCTTGAGGTTGAGAGATATATTTTGCCCTTTTTTTTTTGCCTTACCATAGCAGCAAAGAATCATTATTTCTCGGGGGTTTTTTTCCATTATAACCTTTTAACCTTTAAACCTTCTGCATTATGTCAAAAAATCTCCAGCAAACAACTTGATCATACATGAACCTGGGTGGAAAGTTGAGCTCAAAATAAGTATACTTAGTTCATTACCTTTAGCTACAGAAAAATCAGGAACTTTTGTGGCTTTGGAAGCATAGGGGAGGTCTCCTGGATACGGCTCCTGCTGGTACTAGCATTTGCTCTGATGACTTGTAGACATACAATGTATGGTTTCTGAATAGCCAGCTGGTTTCTGTTATACAATTAAAGCTGGCAGAGAATATTTACTAAGTATCTTTTATATATATAGTAAATATGTATTGTATATTTACTGTCAGGAAAAGACCTTTTTTTATCCTATTGTAACTTACAGATTTCCAAATAAATTTCATGCATTAAATAAGGATATAAAATAAATAATTCAGAATATTCTGTCAAGGTAAAACAATACTTTTTATTTAAAGTTTTCTCTTTTTATTTCCATTGTTTCATGTAAATAAATTTTCTACATGTTAAATATTTTTCAGATTAACAATGAACATTTTTTTATTTTCCAAATAGTACATCGGAAAGCTTCAGAAAAGCCATTTTCTCACACTATCTAAAATGCCCATTTGTTGAAACCAGCAACTTCCTGCAATATATATACATATTTTCATTCATATATACATGTATATAAATACACATACATATGAAAAAATTTCATTGTCAGAATAAAGAAGGACAAGAAAGGCGATCCTTTTTCTATGCTCAGCCCACGTGAGACACACCTGGAGTTTTAATTCAAGGCTTCCCAGTATCAGAGTAAGCTGGACATACTGGAGCAAGTTCACTGAAGATCTGAGATTATCAAGGTCTTGGAGCATCTGTTGTACAAGAAGAGGCTGAGAGTTGTGATTGTTCAGCCTGGAGAAGAAAAGGTTCAGAGGGATCTTATCACTGTGTGAAAATAGCTGATGGGGTATTTCAAACTCAGCAACTCCTGGATTCTGTGATCTGATCACTGTTTCATGAATTGGTATGCAAACATTATGCTAAGAAAGGTGGTTAAAAAAAAAAGGTCCTTAATGAGAAATACAATGTTCTGCTTTGATCAAGGCTTTGACTAACAAAAAGTCTTTTCCATCTTTAGCCAAACATACAAGTTTCCATAATCAAAAGCAATACCAAAATTCTGGGGTTTTTTTAAGTTTCCTCTTGCTTTTTTTGTAAGCAAGGATAAACCTTAA
Organism: Ptilonorhynchus violaceus; assembly: GCA_013397565.1. Lineage (NCBI taxonomy): Eukaryota > Metazoa > Chordata > Aves > Passeriformes > Ptilonorhynchidae > Ptilonorhynchus > Ptilonorhynchus violaceus. The sequence goes on from VZRJ01004544.1 coordinate 1,559,817, forward strand.
TCTAGCTTCTTATCTTGAATCAAAAGCCATACCCATTTTCCTGAATATTCATAAAGGTCATTAAAATTATTCATTACTTTATTATTTACTAGTGACCTAATATTTCAACCTTATCTGTTAGTCATCTTCAGCCTTCTCCTGGAAATGAAAGCAAAAAAGGGTTTATAAGGTTTACACTGATATGTAGTAATGGCATCACTGCAATGCAATGATCTGCTGTCTTCACCTTAAGAAGCCTTATGCACATGACTAAACATCTGAGATGTGGAAGAGATCTCCCACAATCATTACCTTAGCTGAGGCTGAACGATAGAGAGAAGTGGATATCTCCAGACAGCAATTTATTCCACCTAAGAATTATCATTTTAGGAGAGGATGTATCACTCCTTGGAGATTTCCATCTCTTTCTACTTGCAATTAAGACTATTTTCTCGTTACTGAGTATATCAGCTTAGCAAAGTTATCTAATCTTATTAGACAAATTCTATGAACTTATGTGAACTTCATCTTACTCGGAAATGTCAACAATCTGACAAGGAGATTGAGAATTTCGTACAGACCAGCCACTCTATACCTCTCATTACTTTTTAATTCTGCCCTGTGGTCACCTGTGTCAAGGCTTCTAGAAAATTCATTAGCAGTCAGTTAGCACCAGCAACAGACCAGTGCAGGTATCGTCTGTTTCAAGTACACTAAGCACCATTTACCTCCCATTTCTACTTCCATGACAGTGCAGAAGCTTCTTTTCTCCTTGCTTATTTTTTGCTTCTAGTTCAGGAGCATTCATACTATATTCTCCATAAAGCTTTTATTCTCTTCACTTTCCAGGAGCTACACAGTATGTCTGAATGTGTTCAGAAGCAGAAATCTGTATTTCAAAAGTAGCTACAGATTATGGAGGCAAAATCTTCTGATATTTATACTGACATACTACTCTCAATATTATTTATTTGACGTTTAGCACATCTTACTAAGATATGTCATTGGAAACTGCATTCATTAGAGTTCATTGAACTATTCAGGCATTCATTATGTCTGTGAATTAGTGAATCATTCTGGATTGGACCCTTATTTATTTCTGAATAACATTAAAAACTACTGAACATGAATCCAGATTGTAAGCTTTGCTTATTCATATACTGCTAGTCAGCAAAGAGACATCATACTGTTTCCATTAATTCTATGACTGTCGCATTTCAAAGAGAGGATTAAAGAACAAATCCATTATGTCTTTCTCATAAATACATTGGCCTCAGAATGAGTTCATATGGCACTCAGAAAGCTTCTTGCATTCTGAATGTTTTCAAGAGTTCTCAGAGAACATTCATTTGATCTTAAAAATCTCACAACATATTGGGCTGGGAGCTTTTATTTAGGGGAAAAAAATATCACAAATACTGTTTCTTCCTTCTCTGATAAAGCCAGTACTGAAGCTGTTGACATTTACTCTCAGGATAAGACACTAGCTGTCTTTGGTACTCCCCATGTGGTTTGAGCGCCTTGGCTTGAAACACTCAGTCTCTTTGTTTGCTGAAAATAGAATTGGCATAGTGGCTAGGTAATTTAGATATGTCTCTACATGCTCTGAAGTGTAAATTTGTTTTGGTTCAGAGACTCAAGAAAAAAGATGCTTCCCCACTAGCATCCCAGTGAAGAAGTCCCACATGGATGGACATGAACTGTAAAAGAGCTGGGCTTGCATGTGGTCAATTGTCTATAGAAATTAGTATTCCTTCATCAGGATATCCCAATGGATTAAGCCGAATGAACATGACACGTCACATACATGTAAATATCTTGTGCCAAAATGCCCCATTTTGGACATAACTGCAGTTAAATCTTTCTTAAACATTTACCCAGGAGACCAGCAAAAATTGATTTCATAGTAGCAACGATCTTTAACTAAAGGTTGAACAAGAATACATTTAAAACCTCAGGGATGATGAAATGCATGGGAAGAGTGTTGCATATTAGATTCTGTCCTTACTGCAGATGCCATTGTATTAATAGAAGCTATAATTCAGTGGGGAAAAAATAAGACTTTCATCTTGCAGCAACTTCCTGGCAGGTTTGAAAATATATCCTTGATTTGTCTTTGTGTTTTTCACAAGAGTACAATAGACCAAGACAGTGGTGTTCTTATTGATTTTTTTTGCTGTTTGACAGAAGTGCTGAGTTTCAGTAGCTTTTTGCATACACCTTCAATTAATCACTTGGATAGATGGTGTCCAGCTGAATGTAACCTTACATTGCTACATTTGTTCACTGTTTCCTGCCATGTGACAGTATTTATCTGATTTGCAGTAAAAGCGGTAAAAACACGCATAGACCTCAGTGACAATAAAGAGAATCCTGAGAAAGATTAACTGCTGTATATGCAGTAGTGTTAAACGACATAACAAGCATTCAGCTCTATTTCATTAGCATTTCTATTCAAACCATATTTATTAGCTGCTTCTCTTAGCAACTGCATAAGTTACTGTCTCCAAGCAATTTGCTCTGTGTTGTACCATCTTGTTACTTATTACGGATGCTTCCTTACAGCATTACCATTAAAAAGGCAAAGTTTGCAGTGCAGCTCTAACACCAGTTAGATATAAATGTGCTCATCTGTCTCATCAATGTAGATGATATTAAGGAGTAAGGAGCCAATTCAATCTGACAGGAAACAGCTTTGACATGTATAGATACGGTGGAAGGCCACGACATGGCCTGTGGTGGAAGCAGAAATCCTTTAAGTCCTCTCTTCTGCCACAATCCACAGAATACTTCCAGCTCTGTCAAGGTGACACTGAACACATATATCTTGTCAGCTCCTTCAAGGTGGTAAGAAATTTGGCCAAAATGGTCAGGAGGATAGAATTTTAAAAAGTTAATATGTCTAAAAAAGATCAAACTGAGTTTGCCAATCGTTGTCTTGGCCCTCTGAATCCTAAAATATTATTCTGGATTTCTGTTCATATCAGGTAACCCTTCCTCTGCTGAATCACACTTTAACAAATTTTTTATAAAATGTGAGGTTTTTACCAACTCATGCAGAGCTCACAAGTGTACAGCAATTATTTGGTTTTTAATGTGCTTATTGGATAGGTATGTCAGCCAATACCTGAGACTAATGTGTTGCTAGATCAACCACTAACATGCAGATGCTTGATGAGTCTCTCCTGCCCAGACACCCTTTGGGGAGGGGGAGGATTATCAGCTTTTGAACAAGGCTCTTGCTGAGTTCTACCTTCCAGTTATCTACTTTCTTTTCTCAGTATTTTATATTGTTTCACACTGATGTTTTTCTCTTTATTCCCTGAGCTGGTAACTAGAATCACCTCAAAAATTTCTCCTCTTTCTTTTTTTTTCTTTTCTTTTCTCGTCATTCACATCTTTAATGTAAGAATTTTTCCATAGCTCAGCAACAACTTTTACAATTAAATCCAGGCAAGGTCATGCAGTTGTGTTTCATACTGAGAACTGAGTCTTGGTCTGCAAACAGTTGGACCCATGGACTGTGGGTTACAGCAGGTAGATATTTATAACTGTGGGTGTCTGAGAGCTGACCATGGGGAGGGATGGTTGCTTAAAAACACTTTACTCACCTTTTAGTCACTATGCCTGTATCTCCCTGAGTCATTTGAGAGCTTCAGTTTCCCAGAGGAGCACTGAATATTTCAAGAGCAAGGTAATGTAATCCTTACTCGTATCTAAAGAGATCCATTTCAGCACTGGGATTTTCAAAGGACACCAAGCAGAAATGAGAGACCTAATTAAGTTGTTTTCAACATCTAGTTCCTTTAGCTTGCTTTTGAAATTCCATTCAAGTTTTTCAGCTATGGCAAATCAAAATAAATAAACAAAAACCATTAAAAAATCCTGAGAACCTAAGGTTGGAGAAAGTCTTTGAAATTCTTTGATATATTTTCTCACCTTTCAGAAAACTCATTCATTAATAACCTCTATCTTCAAAACTATTATTTGGGGTTTTGTGCCCTGTGTTTTCTTATTGGAAGGCTCTGTTCCAGAACCTGACTGCTCTAAGAGTTGGGACATTTCTTTTAATTTCCCGCTAAGTTTATTTCCAGCTGTTCACATCCATTTGTTCCTCTGACAACACTGGCATTTCACTTAAATGGTTCTTTTCTCTCCTGATGTTTACCCTGCTGATGTATTTATAGACCTCCGTCTCAGCCTTTGTTTCACAAGGCTAAACAAACAGAGCTTTTCTAACCTCCTGCTAAATATGCAACCTAGCCTTCATACCATCCCAATATTGCTTCTCTACATAAAACCTTTAGCTTCATAGCAAAAGAAAATGCAAACCTGGAGACTACTTTCAGAGCAGAAATATAAATAATCTGTAATTTTTTCAGAAGTAGTGCAATAAAAAGTAAAAAAGAAGTTGCAATAAAAAATAATATCTCAGATGAGTGGTAAGACGTAGGTGGAAACATGTTGGTCCCATGTAGAAAATAATGTTAAGATTAAACTATGCTTCACCAGCTTTTTACTTCTTTCAATTATATTATTATTATTATTATTATTATTATTATTATTATTATTATTATTATTATTATTATTATTAAAATGCAGACAGAATAGTCCAAGGGTAAACAATAATTTCTGATGGTAGTGTTTAAGGTGACTTTGGAATGCTGACCCTGCCATTAAAATGGTGATCATCTGTATAGAGACTACCATCAAAAAAAGTTTAACATACCTAAGCAGTTATCAGGATTGTTTCTCAAATCTGCATGTGGGAGAACGGTTGTTAATTTGGTGCTTGTGTGAGGATGGATCTGTGTACGGGCAAGAGCAAAAGTGCAAGGAGGTGAAATATGTAGAAAGTAACTGGTATCTTCAGCCCTTAAGCTGACAAACACTGATTTCTTTCAAGAGAAGCAGTATAAAAAGTTTTGATCAAAAGTGGGCATGGGAAAAAGTTTTTCTGAAAGCATATTCTGTGTAGTCAAGATTCAGGTTCTGTTAGTGCAAATGCTGTGTCTGCTTTTAACAGTATAGTTTCTGAAGGTCAGTAAAATGAAAAGGAATTTGTTTTTAATTTTTTATTTCTGTCTAAATGTTGTGTGCTCAGAGGACAGAACAATCTTTATGGCCTGGTGATGCCTTGCTGCAAGTGTGGGAAATTGCTCTGAGTTTTCTCAATGGGGGAAGCAAGCTGACTCCCAGGATCTGTGACAGAACAAAGACCTTGATTGTACTTGAAGACAGAGGTGCATCTAGCCACGGGATTTCTTTGGGAATAATATCTTACTTTGTCTTGTAAGACCCCCACCATCTTCTCTCAGCCCTGTCATATGATCGCCAGACGGCTAAATGGGATAAGCATGCCATTTTGCTTTTGGGTTTGACCAATTATTTGCTCTCCAAAGAGGAGTGCAGATAGGCAGCTAATACATAAGTGGAGCCTCTGCCACACAATAAACAGAACATATCTTTAGTTAGGGAAACAGAGGCTCTTGTTAAATGGAGATGGCCAGTGGTGAATGGTTAGGCTCAGAAGAAAAAAATCTAAACCATAGTCCATGTTTGCCTCTGCAGTGTTTTCCGCAGCTTCCATTGTATCCTTCTCTCTCTGTAGCCAAGTGACCTCTAAACCTTGCAAACAGCACACAGGGCTTTTTTTCTTCCTTTTCTGTGTCGACTATTATCCTTTCATCTTGAAAGGTCATTGGGTATCAGCTGAAGAAATATACCACTTAGCTTTGAGTGTTCTCTCTGTTTGAAGTGTTTTGTCTGTTTATTTTATAAATGAGAGTCTGTCCACAAACAAATTGAAAATTAGTTAATCGCCTTTTCCAGTCGACATACAGTAAGTGTTGTGTCGTAGGAAAAACAGGTTAATCCTAAAGCAGATTGAAATACTTCATCAGCCACACGCAGGGCTCAGTGATCTGGCGTGGTGACAAGGCAGTTGGAGGTTCAGTGCAAGCAGTTCCTTCAGGACTGGGGAGAAACTCATATTTAAAGGTTAGAAATACTTGCTAAAATGAGTTAGAGGGAGATTTTTTACCTGAAAGATCCTGTGCAGATTGTACACATATTTCAAGTATCATACTGCTAAATCTAGACAAGCTGGAAGAAGTCATTACATTTATCACTCATACAGGACAAGACATGACTGTGGAATCTGAAGTATTTGTTGTCATGTTTCAGTCTTGAGATGGAATCCTTTTCAAGTATTTTTTTTTTCCAATTTAGAGAAGGTATTTTACTTTATTTACATACAGGTGGTAAAGAAAAAATGAAGTTGCACAAAAAAGATCAGTTTTTTCATCAACACACATCGGTTACATCCAGGAGTTTCAAACAAAACCCTGTGTTTCATGAAATCTGTAGGGAGTGGTGGGGGGTTTCTGACAATCCTTTCCAGTATAAACATGTTCCTATGTTTAATTAACTTGTCATTTCAGTGAATTCAAAGAGCAGGAAAAAAAAATAAAGGAAGAAAATAAAAGAGACAAAATCTAAAGGGTTAGAAAATTGATAGCCGTATTTAAGACTAGTAAAATCATGCATATCACTTCAATAAGTGGTTGAGATTGATTGCTGAGGTTGGGCCTGTGTCTGAAAAAGGAGGTGCAGAGCAAAAGCAACAGCTTGTTCTCTTCTGATGTGAATTGGAATAATTATCCTAGTCCTTTTCCTGTGTTGCTTACCCCAACAGATTTATTATCAGTTCATCATATTTATTTCCTCTGAAATGGAAATTGAGCAAATGAAGACCCACAGTAAAATTGCAGTGGACAGTTAAATTTACGAAATGGCAGAACAGGACTGTGAGAAGAAAGCAGCTGTCATCAGTACACGAAGGAGAAAAACGTGAAATTTGACTGGAGACGTGTGGACATTGGTAGTGCTTGAATTAGGTGAAGTTATTTTCATCACCCGTCCTTCAAACAGCTTTATCAAGGTAATTAAAAACCAACCAATCAACAAATGCACATTGGTAGAAAATCCTAGCAATTCCTACTATTGATCAGACCTTTTTTTTCCAGAACACTGTCACCACCGCAGGTATTGGTTGCCAGGATTTTCTGCAGATGGGGATAAAGAGGGCATATCTGAGGCAAGTCTTTAGAAGTGGTACTTGCTTTGTGGGGGAGAGGTGAGTTAATAGAAGAACAGAACCACGCTTCAGCTAGTTCTCTCTCTGATCTCTATGTTTTATGGCTAAGTACCGTTTTTCAGTCTCCTGAAATGTCAGGCTTGGCACCTTTCAAAGCTCTAGGATCATTATGCTTTTCAGAGAATTGGAACCTATGCATTGTGTGCAAGTTTACTGTGAAGGAATTAATCCTTCATTTGATGACAAGCACTTAAGTGATTTTGAAGAAATATTGATGTTCCAGCTTGCCATGCTCCACACTGCAGAAAGCTAAAAAATACTCTTTACTGGAAAGCTGCTGTGTTTATTAATCCCCATTTCATACTGCAACTCAGAGAACACAAAAGAAAAAAGTGGTATTGACACTATTTGTGCTCTTCAATTATCATTCCGCTTTTTAGCGCACTGGAAATTAAGCATATCTAAGTGTACTAAGTGTAGGTATGACATCCTTGTCTATTATATAGGATTTAAAAAAATTACTTAAAATGGAGACAAGTCTTTTATGTCCCTGCTTTTAGTTTATGTTGTTCAGAGAGCCAGAGAATAAAATATTTTGAATCAATTGAAGCATTCGTTTCACTCAAGGCTGCTGAGCAAAATGATATATTTCACCACAGACAAAATTATCCTTTAGAATGTTAGACAAATGTGCACTGTTTGCTGTGGCAGCCTGTTTATGGCCAAGAAAAGTAATGATATCTCCACGGAGGAAAAAAATTTCCCTATACCTAACATGTTTTTTCAATAAAAAAGAGTAATGACAGTGAAGTTGAACTCCTACTACTATTTATTTTGATAAAGATTTATTTGTGATTTCCATAACTGCCTTACAAAAAAGTAAATTTTATATTCTTTTCCATTTTTCTTTCCTTGGAATGATAGCCATAATTAATATTATTTAGTAGTAATGAGGTTGCTATCATATGAGGAAGTAGAAACACGAAGTAAATGCCAGGTGTTGTCTCAAGTAGCCACCTACCTAGGTAGCCAGAAAAATATGGCATCAAGGAACTATAATTGCTCCAGTTTTGCCAGAGAAGAACCGAATCACAGATGATAATTTGCATTAATTCGTACCATCTAGCCAAGGTCATGATATGGTAGAAAGAATACATTGAAACAGCGCATAAAACATGGTTTTACATGGGCTGCTCATTGCTGCCAGTCACCCAGGATCACAGAAGTAGGAAGCAGTAGTTATCTTCCAAATACCACTGGAGCATAAAGAAGACCAAGGGATTTCTATCAATATATAACCTCTCATATTGGGAAAGAAGGATTTGTTGAAACTGAGACTGCAACTGAGAAAAGGTCATTTCTGAAAAATGTATTTTGCATAAAGAAATCATGACTTTTTACAGGTATTGAAGCACAGATTTGACATTTTTCAAAAGGTAGCATTTTATTTTTTGTTATATGGTTTGGACCATTATGTTTAGAAATTAAGCTGATTTATAGCAAAATTCTTTAAAGATTAAAATTCAAATACATAAAACTTTTCCTAGCTATTGGAATGGAACTCCATTTCAGTCATGCATTGAAAAAGACTTACCTTCAAATTTTTTGAGATATTTACGTTCCTTTTGGATAGGTACAATCACTGAAGGATTTATTCACCAGGTTAAAATAAATATAAAAAATCCACCAGTCTTCAAATTTGCTCCTATGACTGGCTAAATCAATTAACAAAAAAACCCCTATTTATTTGTTTAAAAATCAGTGTCTCTAAACTAAGCGATTTAAGCTATTCTGCTTGTAATAATTCCTACTTTTTTTTTTATTTTCTTTTTTTCATTAATAGAAATACTGTGTAAATTCAGCACAGGCATGTATCAAGATGGAGGAACTATGATATAATGACAGGTTCTGTCCTAAAATTATTTTTAGTGCATGTAAAAGCAGGAAGAATCATCCTAAAGTTTTTTTTTTTTTTTAAAATTCTGACTCAGCTGACAGGCTCAATCACTTCTCATATTATGAAGCTGCAATCTTATTTTTGGATACATATTCACATTTTATCTAAACTCACATAAACACCATTGAAACCACTGATAATGATTTCATTTTTAACATTTTCACTCCGGGGGCAGGGAGATTGGGTCACGGCAGGGTGGAGCAGGAAGAGTAGCAATTACATTCCAAACCTCTTGGCTTAAAAGGCACGTGGGTTTGAATTCAATGAATGTATACAGTCAGGAGAATGTCACTTACTGTTAGAAGTCCTTCCAGACATGTCAGGATTAAGAGAGATTTCAGCAGTCATCTACTGGAAAAGGAATTTGTATCCGAAAAAGTGCAATGGAGGGATTGGCAGAACAATCCTCTTGGCATCCTGAGATGTGCTTCCTGATTACTGTGCAAGACAGATTGAGAAATGAACGGCTGAATATTTTTTGTAACCTTCAGAGTAAATAATATAATTTTTCTGGGGGAAAAAATTGATTTTGATAAAAAGGCATTTTCCATCAGAAACCTCTCTAACAGCAATTTCCTGTCACAGGTCCACTTCTTAGCTACACTAGGTGAGACATTCCAACGAGGACTGGAGGCTGCCGGTTCCACTGCTCAGAAATTACTCAGGACCAACAGGTCCAAGGTTGCTCTGCTGTGCCCAGAGCCTCGCAAGCACAGCTGCTGATGTCAGGTCCTGTACAGCAGGACAACTGCACAGCCCTCCCGAGAGCCACTGCAGGATGTATTTCCCACTCAATATATAGCATTGGTGTGGTCAGGAAAGAGGAAACATCTACCACAGGGAGTTAGAAAGAGCTGAGAAATTAAAGTAAATGACACAAAGCTAGAAAAGCTGTGCAAAGTTATTATTGAACAAGAACATACCTATGTGGATCATCAATGGGTATATTTAGTCTGAATGTTAGAGGCTTTCAGAGGACTGAGGTTTTGAAACAATCTTCCTGCAGGACCTTCCAGAAACCTAATTTTGTTTAAGATCAGTACTGTAGATTTATGAACACAACTAGTTCAATACCACAGTAAGGGAATGAGCTCTGGCCCAAGAGTTTCCTGGAGGCCATGGGGTACATGTTTTCAGGGGAAGTATTACGGTCAGAAGACAAATGGGTGGGAATCCAGCTATAAGTAAGGTCTAAAATCATGTGATTGTGTTTTCCTGAATATATTACCTTTTGGCCATCAAATTGTGGAGGAAGAATAATGGACAAAACATGAAAAATGACTAGGTGGTTTAATGAAAGACAGATTCACCACGCCTCAAGACAAATCAGAGGTCAATTGGACCTGTAAAAGTCCATGCACATTAAGGAAGACATTATTAATATTTGCCTGCTTTGAACCCAAAGTAAAACAAACTTAAAATAGTATTACTGGTAAAATGTCCAAGGATTTTACACCATTGTAACACTACTAATAACATTTTGCAGGACAGCTAAGCTTAAATACTAAAACAATAGTCATAGCCCACAAGGGGCAAAGAGAGGTCTCTAGTACAGTTGCACAAGCAGGGAAAAGAAAAACATGCAAGCAATGAAATACGCCAGAGGAGAGCTAAGGATGGGAAACAGACAGGAAGGGTGTCTGTTAAAATCGGAATTCTGCAGAACAAGCGAAGCCAGCCTGAGTCCTGATCCCAAAAATAAGTTGTCAAGGCTAGATGAGATCACCTCATTTCCTTTAGGGAGCAGGACAGAGCATGAAACACCAGCAATGAGAGAAGAAAGATGGGGAGGCAAGAAGAGAGTCCACCCTGAAACTGTCTTCCCCTGGGAATAACCTTGACTGACTGATCTTGGTCAGGTGGAGCACAGCCCTCAGGGCCAACTAAAACCACATCAATTCCTGCGTACTACACACTTATAGCTGGTTTAGGTTAAAATTGTTAAGGTCTCAGCATTCTTCATATGCAGTAATAAGGATTGCGAGTGATTAAGAAGTAGCCATTGGCAACACAGTGTTCATTGTTAACAAGTATCAATCCAGAAGAGAGTCATCCTAAAATTTTAAACTGGTCTGATTTGTTGGTCTTCTAAACATTCCCATCATAGTAAAATCCAGTTGCCTGACTGATACATATAGATTTTCTTATAGCTAGTTTTGACACAGTTAAAAACCTTTTTTGCTTTTAACATTTGTGTGGGAAGTTTTAGCAAAAATTTTTTTTAATCATTTAATCTAATAGAGTGTGTTTCCATTAAAGAGGTAGTTTCACTTTTAAAATCAGGGGAAATGGAATTGCCAAAGGTTAAACTTGCATAAATCATTAAGTCAATTTCTGCTGGTCTGTCTTCCCTGTTTTATCTTTCCATTAATACTTTTTTTCTGAAGCTCTCTAAAACATTCAGATCTGTGTTGATATAAGATAGACAGTTGCAACTGTGTTATAAAATAATTATTTCCTTGGGAAGCACAAAAACCACTCACCAAAGCTATTCTAAACCTGGCTTTATGAACCTGATTCTCTGTTCATGTACTTTGCTAACTCTGTTAAATTCTGGGAGCTAGGTAATCTGTATTTCTGACCCTACAAGCTTAAAAATCCATTTTAGTGTGGCATAGCTAACGTTTTCTATCTAGGAGAAGCCATTAACCAAAGCTAGTGTGTCAGATTGATATTTCAGGATGCATTTTGGGCTGAAGAACTGTTTCTCAACAAAAATGGCAAGGAAACTACTTGTACAGAATTTATAAAGAAAAACAATACAGGCAAATGATTCCTGAACTATTTTGTGTGCTATATATTTGAAAACAAATTATGTAAATTTAAAAAAGAATATACAGATTGGTCTTCTAGACATCTGCTAAAACCTGAATTTATTAAATTTACTGGAAAACAAGAAAATGCATAACAATATTTTCAGTTCTCAGTCTTTTTTTTTCCCCTCTTAATTCTCATATGCCAGGAAATCGATGAGGTCACACTTAAACGAAGCTGCATGTGGTGCAAGATTCCTATACTAAATTATGAGACAGCCATGACAGTAATAGTATTTTACTTTAATTTTATAGCATCATGAAAATGCTGTGATCAGGTTCAGAACTCATTGTACCAGGTTACACCACATTAAAAATTATTATTTCTTCTCCACAGAAGACATAATAAGACATCAATGAATAAATATTCAGAAGTTTTTTGTTATTTACTTTGGAGTGTGCTTTAGAAGGCAGTAGGGGAAGAGAATAATGCAACGGCATATCAGGGAGGGAATAGAAGGATGAATTTGGGAGAGTTAGAGGAAGGTAGTTATCACCAGGAATCTCTGGCAAGTGTAGGGGAAAAAAATTTTGGGGGTTGTGGGAAAGAAAAGAAGCAGAACGACGGAAGAAAGAACAAGAACAGAGAAGTTAGAAAATTAGCTGTTCAGTAAATTTTATTCTCATTGTCAAATGTGTAGCCTTAGGATTTATGTAGTGCACAGTCATTCTGAAGACAGGATGATTAATTTTCTCATGGGTTTCTCTATGATGCCCAAGTAGCAATATCAGAGTGCTTCACAAAAATTATTTAATCTTCATAGCACTCTAGTGATATGAAGAGATGGTGTAATTCCCTATTTTATAGGTACTAGAAAGAGACAAAGAGGTCAAGTGTACTCATGGATTTTTAGAGTCCAAGTTGAGGGCATAGAATCTGATTTTCCAGCATGCATTACAGAGCATTTTAAAGGTTCAAAGCACTTTTGTGTGAGATCCATGAAAGTTGAACACTTCTGCAGACCAGACCCCATGATCTCAGGTCAAGCCCAGAATATGATGAATGCACAGTTACTGACTACTCATGAGAGGATGCTTAAATTTATGCAGAAATTCTTTATCAAAGATAAGAATAATTTTGTAGGACGATACTCAATTTAAAAATGGAGCCATCCCTTTTTTTTCCCCTTTCCTTGACCAATCCTCCATCCCAATCTCATCTTCGCCAAATAAAAATCAAAAAAACCCTTCATCTTTGAGATTCATTTTGCATGATGAATAGGCTTTGCATCCTGTGCAGAGTATCTTAAACATACAGAAATATCCATAAACTTCCATGATTCCAAATAATCAACACTATCTTCAGTTAAAATGTGTGTCTCTTTGTCCAAGACAGAGGAGAAGAGGTCTGAATATTTTAAAAATCCCTGCAGAATAAAATCTTCCAAATTCCTCCCAACCCAAACAACGTGTTACTTAACAGGCCCCACCAGGTCAGAAAGACAGTACTCACAACCAGAGATTGTATTTTGCACATTTTGCACCTTATCTTCCCAAGACTCTGTTTATATATGTCTGGCTGCTTTTATTTGTCTCATTACCACCATATCGAAAACGTCTTACAACTCAAGTGGTGCTTTCCAGAGTCGCTGCTATCCGGTTTTCATTACTGGTGTGTTGTGCCTCTTTGCTGTCAGTTTAACTTGCTGGAATACCTGCTCAGCTCCCAACTATTTGAAGGGCCACTCATATAAGAATTTTACACATGGATAATTCAAGAAAAACTGGCATAATTATAAGTAATTTATTAACTCATGTATCCCCCTCTGCCTTCCAATAGCTGTTTGTACTGGCTGAAATTATCTAGCACATAGTTATGACTGGTAGTACTTGAAAAATATAGATGGACTTCTGTTCCTTTGCTCCCAGGCCTGGGCAATTAATTAATGACATCTTAAAGATCTGTTTTTAAAATTCTAGAAAGAAATTTGGAATCCCAGGAGGAATTCTACAATATGTGTAAATGTGACACAGATTTTCCAGTGTTGAAGAGCATTTAAAAATAACACAATTCTCAGTACCTGATCTACTGTTTACTAAGTATGACTCATGCACTAGCTAGTAATGGACTGCCCCACTTTATTCATCTATCACAATAATAATATGAAATATTGCTGTGTGGGAACTACAAGCAAATGCTGATTTTCTGAAAGTAATTACCTGAGAAGTTTATTTTTGCAGTTTAATTATTAGGGGCACTTGGAAAGTGAGATCTCTGTGTCGGATCTTCCAAGTGAGGATGGCTTTCTGGGTGTAATATTTCATATTTATGTGACAGGAACTCTGTTAAAAATCTTGCTATGATTTTTTTTGTTTGTTTTTTACTGAAATTGGGAAAAATGTCCACAAACAAGTTTTGGGTTCTTAAAAAAATTGCTTCAAATAATGGATTCACCCAGTCAGCTACTTCTCTTCACCAAATCAGCAGTGAGGAACCTTCAAATACATAGGTGACAGTAAAGCACTGACATTTCCTTCCTCAAAGCAAGGTGGGATGAAAGGGTCTCACCCATATGTTGACAAATGCAGGTTATTTTGGAACATGCAATTTCAGAGCCCATAGTTTTAGCAGGGGCTTTTGCTTGTCTATCATGCCAAACTGTGAAAGCTTCTACCTTATTGAATACCCTACAACATGAAGCTGCTATCATGCATCTCACCATTTGACAGCAGGGAAGGGCAGGTTGCTTCAAATCTATGTAGTGCTGAGCTTTTGTGATTGTGCCATTAATGCTGTAGGAAATCATGTCTGTTGCCAGAGCCTATAATATCATACATCACTGAATGGACAAAGAAAAGCATTTACTTAATGCAATAGCATTGTTGGGTACAGCAGTTCTGTGGGACAAAACGTCCACCTATGCGAGGAACTTGCTAGTGTAGGCTTGAATAGACTGAACTATTATTAGACAGAATTATGTGTGGTAACATACATAAATCTCAGGTTGGTCTCCAGTACAGGAAAAAAGTGTGCAAGACTGTGATTGTAAATGAAAAAAAATCCAGCAGATAAACTGCATTTGTCAGTGTGGTTAAAAGTAAGACTGTAGAAAAAACTTAAAATACTGCCTGGTGGAAACAGCTGGTTTTCAGGCAAATCAGGTTCTTTTACTGGCTCTGACATGACCTACACTTTACCTCAGATAACTTGTGCTCCATTCATTTGGAAAAACAAAAGCAAAAAGAAAGATGGGGGAGGGAAAGCTAAGTTCTTTTAGGTCCACCAATTGACAATAATACCTAGGAATGAGGAATATTCCTAATTTTTATTGATACAATCCATAACCATCTTCTTTTCCTTACAGGGTTAATTTAGAATCAGCTCATGTTCTTCATATTAGTCCTTACAGGCATGACATTTTTATACCACCATATAAGCACTTCCCCCCACCCCCCAAAGGTATTGCATCCATATGTTCCCCTCAAAAGCTTTCCACTTTCTAAAAATATTGCCAAAAATGGTGATTCTAATAAAATACATTAAAAAATACTGAAGTCAGCTGAAATGTTTTAAGTGAATCTTCTTTCAAAGATAAGAAAGCCAAATAAGAAAAACAAATATTTTGACCTTCTGTTTGCCTTCAACCAACCCAATGAAATATAATATAACAGTTAATAACAACTGACATGATCTCTTACAAAACAGATTCAGGCTGTTTACTCATTCCCTTTCCCTTCTTTGCCTTTGGCTAAATGGAAGAAGAGAAGATGTATGGAAAAGACAGTGTGCAAAATGACTTTAAAACGGTTTAAGTTCTCATTATTTCAGCCTTTAATTTTTTAGTTTGCAAACAAAAAGTTTTATTTTTTTTAATTGCTGCTTATGCCTGTGCCGACTGCATTCTGAGACAAGCTACACTCTTGCCTTCTCTCACATTATGGTAATAAATATTTGCAGAACAAACATTACCCTCAATTATAGATGTGCATAAATGACAACTTAATTTGAAAACCAGGAGGTCACACAAATTGCAGTCAGTGAATATTTTTGCACTGTTGAATCCTTGTCACTGTATTAAAATAGACAAAAGAAACAACCTGCTTCCAAGGATGACAGGTGAACATGAAGCCTTAACTGTGCAAACAGTAGATGTATTTCTCAGCTTGCTGATGGAACCAGAAAAAAAGCTTTAAAAAACATAAACTGCATTGATTTAAAATGAAATTATCCTCAGAAGAAAAAGTCTGCATTGTTTTGATTGTCATATCCTATTTTTAACCAAAAATTAAAATTTGAGGACATAGAATCCTCACAGAATAAATGCTGACAGCTCTGAGTAAGAAAGGAAAAGCATTGGTTCCATGGAAAGCATACAGCATAAAATTATAACATTTTAAAAATTTTTTTCATCTTCTCTTTGTTACAACTGTTGGCTAAAGTTGCATTACATTCAGAAATGATTTGGTATTCTGAAGCTGTTGCAGAATATTTTTAGAGAAATAAAATAAACAAAATAAGCCAAAGAATCTCCAAATTTTCTTCACTACCTTCTTGTCAGATATCATCCCTACCATGAACCGAAGACCTGGACCCATACTGAAGCAACACCAAAAGGCTGAACTCAAAGAAAATTATATAGCGGTATATAGATAATATTAAAGGGATAATTCTGAGCATTAGGAAACACAGCCAACTTTCACCTGATATATCCTGAAGTAAATTTGCTATTCTTGTATATGGAACACTTCCCTTTTGAGGGCTCTATAATGAACAAACTTGTTTTCTAAACTTCTACCACTTGACCATTCCAAGGCCTGATGTAGCATTCTGTTTCTAGGACTTCATATGTATTTCACTAAGGGAATGACTGAATTCTGTAAATTGAATGTAAGATTATGAAGCAAACCAGGAAGAAATACGATTCATACAATCCTAAAGAATCAAATTGCTCTAGAGAAGGTTGGCTGGACTACTTGGAGATATAAATGAAAATGCTACCAAAGTTAAAAGTGTCCTAAACAATTTTTACCACAAAAAAGAGAAGGGCAATGGCCTGATGCTTTTGTTATTCACACTGTTTTGCACAAGGCACTGAAAGCTTTTTACTTCTGGAATCTGATTCTCTGTCCTGTTTTGTACTAGTTAACAATAAGTGCAACTTTAAAGTCTGTCCTCCCTTCTACTGCCATAGATATACCCGAACTACAACAATTCACAAAGAAACACAGAAGATTCTTGTGATTTGCTCTGCAAGACCATTACAGAGTGTTTCTGGAGTCTGTGAACTCCTCACAAGTTTCAAGGAGAGTGTGTAATGCATACACAACACTGTCTGCAATTTCCCATACCAATAGACTTGAAGAAGAAATGTCTTTCACTTTTCATCTGTTATTAATTCGGTGTGCTTCTCCATATAGATATTTAAATTCAATCCATATTACATGGAAAGTCCTAGAAAAAAAGAATCTGATTGATTTCAGGCAATTTTTAATATACAGTACTGCCTAATACGAAAACAAGACTTCCTAAGTCAAATTTGACTACTATATATTGAAGTCAGCTGAAGTCTGCTGAAATATTTTAAGAGAATCTTCTTTCAAAGATAAGAAAGTCAATGTGAACATGGAACACGAATCAAACTCTCTTTGCATGGCGGGTGACTGGAATAGTCAATAAACTGCTGATTCAGCAACAAAGATAAGTTGAATGCAATAACAATCAATTTAGCAGACAATCTGGAAATACCTTTAAATGAGGAAGGGATAGAGTTAACTTATTTTTCCCAAATAGGGAGATAAGAACTAAGTGGTTATGTACTTTCAGAATTTGTAAAATAAAGTGTTGGCTCTGATTCAACTCATTTTAGATTCAGTTTCTCTCTGGTGTAAGTTTACAGCAGAAGCTATCTCCTTGGATAATACTCAGACTCCTCTGTCTTTCCTTTTCGAATGCAGCAGGAAGCCTAGGATGTGTATATGATTCCGAATTTGAACGCAATTTATAAAAGGTATCCTTCAACTCTGACATGGGAACAAGCAAATTAACTGGTTTTAAGGACTATATTCTGATTTAAAGTTTACCATTAAAGAGACCATTTTGTTTAGCAATATTATTGTAAATGGCATTAGACTTATTTCTTAAGACACTTTAGGTCACTCCATTTGCACAACTTAAGTGATATCTCAGATCAAAAAAAATAGTATGGCAAGAAAACTAATGAAAAGAAGAAATTAAAGAGTATAAAAACTAGGCCATATGTATTTTTGACATGTGCAATCTTGAATCTTGCATTTCACCAGAATTCTGTTACATCAACTTTGCTTTCTTTATGCACCATGTGTCAACTCTGCTTTTTATCTACTCAGCCCATTTAATTTAAAACTCCCATTACTACTGAGTTTGCTTAATGATATTTTTAGAATCCCCTAGTCATAGGTACAGGTGCTGTTCCATCAGAGTGTACGAGGATTAGATGCACCATCATTAGCATCTGTTAAGCACTGTCCCACCTACACAGAACTTGCTCTGTCCCCCCCCACACACTTTCCACGTGGTCACTTTGAGCCAGTCAGTCATTCCTCTGGTCTACTACAGCAGTGGCCTAAAATACTGTGAAATGTTTTATTAAGACAGAAAGTAAAGCTACGTTATCACATTCACTCTGCTCAGTGTATCTGCAACTAACGGTGACAGACAAAAATAATTTGCTTTCTGTATCTCATTTGCTGTTCAATTCAAAAAACTAAAATATAACAATTTCTACAGCCCTGTAAGATCATGGAATATATTTTCACTCATATTCCTTCTGGTAATAAATTGCCCATTTGACAGGTCTCCATCCCATCCATGATGTTTACAGTGGTTAGACTATTAAAATTCTGGTTTTATTCAGGTCACACAACACTGAGTTTTGTCAGTGTCTGTATACTGCATTACTAATGCCAGCAATAACACAAGTAGTGCGAGAAAAGTAGATAAATCCTCTTCAGAAATAGCACTTCTCTATTATGTGTTTATTTTATCTAATAAGGGATTTTGCTTAAAAAAACCCCAAACAACCCAGCATCCCCATCTCTTGAGTACAAGGGGATTCAAGCAAGTTAAGATAAAGTCCTTCTTTCATAGAAAAAAGTATCTTCCAATCTATAAGCCTTGATCACAACTTTGAGCCTTTGTAACACAGTTAAACTCTTTGGATTTCTGTGAAGTTTCAGCTTTTGTTTTTTCCATTTATGCAAACGTTACTTATACTAGGAGTTCCCTTGGAGCATTCTGCATAATGCGACTATGGCAGGAGCATGCTGATCCACAGATACCCAACTCTTTCTCTGTCATCCAGGTGCTCCAGTAAAGAGCCCTTCAGTTGTTTTAATGAAAACAGCTTTTCCATTTTTTTGACAGAGCACTTGAATGGCAGAACTGATGAAAATACATATTGTGTTCCCAGGAAAGATGAGGACATGTAATGAATATTAACAAATAAAGTAATTTTCTAAATATATGTATATGTTTTTAATTGCTATATATTTGTAGAAGTCTGGCATTTTTCAATCATCATAATATCCTTACACAATAAAAGAAGCAGGACCTTAAAAAAATGTTAAGAAATATCTGAAAATGCACCAAGGTTAGCTTGCTACAAGCTCTGCACTAGATCTGCAGCTCAGTTATGAGCAGAACAAAAATCTGATACAAGTATGACACAGCAGGACAGCATAACCTCTTTCTCTCTTTCTGCACATATTTTTCTTTTCAAATCCAGGTACAAGATTGGTCTGTATTAGTTTGCCATCACATGGGAATAGTTATGAGCTTCCATACAAAGCAGTGCATGTACATATTATGAAGTATATGAAGTATTTTAAATAGTCTGATCAGGTTAGATTGCTGCGAACTGAGGCAGCTTAAGGTCTAAATTTGAAAGATAGAGAATGAGGAATAGGACTTCCGTGAAGGAGATGGTGAAGAGAGGCACAAAAAAATTACATGAGTCTATAGCATCCTGGCCTGCATCACTACTATTCTGGCCAGCAGGACTAGGGCAGAGATTGTCCCCCTGTACTCGGCACTGCTGAGGCCACACCTCGAGTGCTGTCACCAGTTCTGGGCCCCTCACTACAAGAAAGACATGGAAGTGCTGGAGCATGTCCAGAGAAGGGCAATGGAGCTGGTGAAGGGTCTGGAGCACAAGTCTGGAGCAGCTGAGAGAGCTGGTGGTGCTTAGCCTTGAAAAAAGGAGGCTCAGGGGAGACCTTATTGCTCTCTACAACTGCCTGAAAGGAGATTGTAGCCAGGTGGGGGTCGGCATCTTCTTCCAAGGAACAAGTGACAGGACAGCAGGAAAAGGCCTCAAGTTGTGCTAGGAGGGGTTTAGATTAGATATTAGGAAAAATGTCTTCACCAAAAGAGTGAAGGCTTCCCCAGGCTGCCCAGGGAAGTGTTTGAGTCACCATCCCTGGAGTTATTTAAAAGATGGGTACTGGTAGCACTTAGGGACATGGCTTAGTGGTGGATTTGTCAGTGCTGGCTTAATGGTTGGACTTGATGGTTTTAAAAGTGTTTTCCACATGAACAATTCTATGATTCTAAATTTGGGACAAGAGTCTTATCATCTCCAAACTCCTTTCTCTCTGCATCCTTATTTATAAGTGTTCAACACTGTATTAGTTACTGTCGATTAAGTCCCCCAGTCTGCGCTTTTTGGCTGTAGTTGCTTAAGTTTCATGGTCATTGTGGCCATTATTATAAATTCTTGTTTCAAATATAAATAGGAAAATTACTATATTTTCTTCCAGGTTTGTGATTTCTTATTGTTTGGGATCCTGGAATTTCCAGGTTCCAGTTTCAGCACCATCTGCCTGTTGAACAGCTGGAAAATGGGAGTGATGGTTCCTTCGGAGATCAGCAATCCCTTTAAGTCTCCAAAACACACTGCCTTGGCCCCACCCAAAGTAAAACTTCAGGTCCTCACTCAGCAATGGTCCAGAACAGAGGCTGCCAGGAGTGCCTGATGCCTGTCTGTGAGGCTGGCGAAGGCAAACAGTTCTTCTGCAGAAGGTGTGCTGAGGTTGAGGGGCTGTGTGCCTGGGTGAGGGAGCCACAGGAGGAAGTGGATAGATTATGAATTATCTGAGGGAACGAGCAAGAGATTGACTGGTTATTGTCAGAGATGCTACAATCTCAAGACCTTCAGGAATTTCAAACCTCAGCTGCAGCAGAGAAGCAGGTGGGCTCAGAACCCTGCAAGGTAATTAGTCAAGGGTCTGTTGAAGACGAAGGCTGAAAGTGGGTCATTGCATGTATCAAGAAGAAGGTTTGTCAATGGCAAGTTGAACATGGGTCAGCAGTGCCCCAGCAGCCAGGGGGGCCAGCGGGTGCATCAGGCACAGCATCACCAGCCGGGCAAGGGAGGGAATTGTCCCCCTCTGGTCTGCACATTCGGTCACATGATGTGATTCTTGAAGTGTCCTCCACAGAGCCAGGACTCGGTGATCCTGACAAGTCCCTTCCAAGTCAGTATATTCTCTGATTCTATGGACTCAATTTTCTTTTCAAAGACTGTTTTTTCCTTTGTTTTCTTTTTAAAATATCATTTACTCCTTTTGCGAGAAAGCCTAATCCAGAGTTCTCATTCAAAAAATTCTAGCTCTACCTTCAACTCCTCATAAAAATTAGTCACCATTTGCTTCCTCATTTTGCAGATAGCAAGCACTTTTTGTCTTCTAAATTGCATGTTTCCTAAAAATATTTAATGCTATGAAGATTAACTTTCCCCGTCTAATAAGATGTATGTTCTACAAAAATATGACCACACTTTAAAAAAACCTACTGACTGGCATTTTGCTGGTATTGAAATCCTTACAGTTTCTTTCTTTCTCTTAATGTTAGAATAAAGCTAATAAGCAACCAGTGACATAGACTGTGGCTTCTGAAGCTAAACTTCTAAGTTATCTTAAAACGAAGGAGGAAAATTGTTCCTGACATGCTGAAATTACATTATAAAGCCTCCGATATACTGAAGAGCCATGAGTTGTCCCAGGCATGAAGCTTATTTCAGTGTTTAACAAAACTTATTTATAAAGAAAATATCTTCCCCCATATCAGTTTTCCGAAAGCATACCCCTTAACCCCTGCTTTTTGTTTCTATTCATTGTTGGCATGGAGACGAAGAGGCACTCCACTAGATTGATCAATGCATGGTAACATCAACACAACATTTTCAGTCAAGTTCCCAGGAGCCTTCCTCCTGAATCTGTCATTTTGATTCAGATAACTAAATCAGGCTAAGCACTGCAATGATAACGGATGACTTGCCTCATTAGCTGTCTCCTGCTGCTTTACTCTGTCAGGAAGCACCACAGTGGCTGTCTGGGTTCCTGTGAGAGAGAACTTGTTTCCCGTATAATATTTTGGTATATATATGCTTTTCTCATTTCTATCCATTCCTTTATATATACTCATGTACATGGAGAGACAAATGCAAGCAGTGTTTAATGAATATTTCATTAAGAGGAAATAGAGTTGAAAAATTCTTTATCAAGGTCCAAAATTTAATCATATAAATAGACACATTTCATAGCATCCTGATAATACAGTTATATTCTTTTATATTCACTGTCTTAAATGTTCTGTTTCCTTTAAAATGGATACTTTTTTTTAAGGCACTTTGCTTATCAGACCATTCAATGAATCAATTACCCTAATTGCACTAACATACAATAATTAAAATCCTAAGAATCATTCCTAGAGAAGTAGTTTGAATTTTAAATATGCTGTTGAATAAATAAACTGCATAAAATAAAACCTGCAAGTGGTAGGTCAGATTTTCAGTTGTAGCTGTTAAAAAGACCATAGGTATATCCCAGTATGTAGAAGTTCAGGTAAAGAAAATGAATCCAAGTGTATATTTAGCCATGTTGCCAATGCACACAAGAAAATAATAGTAGCTGCATTTGTTTCTTTTCAATTCGGCTTATGGGCAGGTGCTTAAATACAGGGAAAAAAAAGACTACATTTATTAAATAAATCACAAACCATGGTCTTCTAACTTGTACTATCACTACATTATTCCTCATATATTTGTGCCATATATTGACTATAAACTAATCCAAATCATTGAGATGATAATATGTTAAAATCACAGTCTCTGTTATATCTCCACTTGAAAATAGACAACTTGCTTTGAATTTCAAAGGCAGAGATTTATTGTATTAACTGAGAAGTCTTGCCCCAGCATGGAAATAATACCATTATGTGAGTGTCAGCAAGGCAACTCAACCACCCTGAGCTGGCAAGTTGGTTATAAAAGGAATGATAAAATGGTGGCATTAGCCATTTAACTCCCTTTCCTAGCACTTCAGCTTTTAAACTCAAACAAAGAGATTCAATAAAATATTTAACCTGGGTTGGAGAAACCCAGTTCGTTTGTCTTGTTCAGTAATGGGATGCTTGCACATTCTTGTCAAGGTACCCAGGTTAGATTGACTGGTCAGACTCAGGTTACACTGCAGTAGTCGGACGACTTGGTCCTTGACTACCAGAGCACCCACAAAACTCTCAGTTACCTGACTGGGTACGAGCCAGAAATGGATAAGGAAGTCCCAGCACTTTTCTTCCATTGCTGCCTAGTTCTTGATATCACCTGCCAGCCTGACATATATGTACTCAAAATCCAGTGGGATTCATAAAGTGTGTAGTCTCTGGCTAACTCACTCATAAAGATCAATAAAGCTTTGATGGAGTACACTTAACATTTAGAGGGGAAAAAATAAAACTATCAGTATATTTTTTCCCCTCTATATTATGTTGGTGTAGCTCACTAATTTCTTCTTCACTAAGCATTTTTCCCCTTTTGCAATGTCTCTGCAAGTTACAAATTACTCCTTGAATTATTTTCGAGAATATAAGGAAGAGATTCAGGCTGGAATCACTTCATATATCTGTCCCAGTTTCAGCCAAGGACAGCAGCCAATTAATTTTTTCAGTACGCATGAGGGGGAGGAGCCTGGATTCGTGTGGGCACGGCCAAGACCCTAATATTATTTGATACCATCTTATGTCATTGCCAGGGGTGGGGGAAAGAGACTCTCTTGCTTCATGGAAGAAAGGGCGTTCCTTTACAGTGGTGGGAAAGCGTGGCAGGCAGAGGGTCTGTCTGCCGTTGTTTTTTCATCTTCCTGGGCTTGGTGAGCATTTTGCATGTAAATCACCCTCTCTTTGTACATTTCTTGTCATTAATCTCATTACTGTAACCGTTCTTTTTCTTATCTCATTGCTGTTTCCAGTAAATTGTTCTTATCTCAGCCTGTGATCTTTGCCTTTCGTGCCTCCAACTCTCCTTGCCATCCACCTGCAGACAGAAGGGGGATGGGCAGGGAGGGGAAGTGAGTGCTGGCATGGTTTCAGTGGCAGCACTAAATTGGGGAATACCTTTCCTAAACAACAACAATGACATAACAAATACAATGTGCTACTGCTAATTTTAAATCTCTTTCTAGCTTTCAATCATTAAATGGCCTTAACTAAAATCAATATGGAAAGAAACTATGAGGCAAAGACCACATCATATTTGTTAGAGGAAGAGAGTAGAAAGAAACACATTTTTTTCAATTTTTTTACTGGATAGGACTGAATTATTTTAATTATGTAATGCATCTGATTCACATTTTAAAGTATTTGAACATTTAAAAACTACCTCACAGAATTAGTCTGATAAGTTATTTATGGATAGGGATGAAAGGTGCTTGATTATAAATATTCTGGACTTTTAGATATCTGTGAGTGCTATGGCATTTCCCCTTCAAATTACTCTGATATAGAGAATTAGAATGGAAATGAATCCTCTTTCTACTATTTCACCCTAGAATACAGAAAACATGGGGCAAAATTGTGTAAAGATCTATATGTAGGTTTTTATTCATTATTTATTAGATCGTGTATATCAGTCACTATTGAGTCAAACAATATAAAACATTACTAAGATGGTTTATAGAGGAAAAGAAAATCATCAAACTGAGTTTTTGAGACACCAAAGCTATTAATCATTCTCAACAAATTTCATGAAGAGTCTTATGGTTTTTATCTTTAGCATGTTAAAATTTTTCCCATTTCTTTTCTTTTTTTTCTTTTTTCAAAATTCCATGTGAATGTATGCTCGCCAATTTAATCACTTCCCTGTCTGATCGACTCAATACTAGGAGCACGCCTTGGGAGAGAGAAAAAAATTGTCTTGAAAAAACCTGACTCCAGCCATCGGGGCTATATAAACAATGGCAGGACCAGTTCCCTCTACGTCCTTCATGTGGAGACATGCACCTGTTTTTGTGTCTTCCTGTCCTCTGTTCCCCTGTTCAGACTACACTGTTCAGAGCCATCTGTTCTATCATCCTAGGACAAAGTTATTAGAGACCTCAGATCATTCTCACTGCTCTCCTCCAGAAGCTGTTCAAGTGATCTAGAAGTGTGATGTTCTAATCTGTTTGCAATACACTTGTTGGGGTACTGCCAGTGCTGCGTAAAACAAAGAACTATGTCATGTTTCATGCAGGCTTAATTCCTGCCACAAATACTTCTGTCAGATTGGCACATTTATTGACTCTTTTATGATCAGACTTGATTTTCTCATTCTGTGCTTAAACAGGATTCTTTTTTTCTTTTTTCATTCTCAAATGCTTTGCATTAGTCCTCATTTTTCTGGGGTTTAGTTTGTTTGTTTGTTAGTTTTTCCAGGACATTTGTCTTATTTGCCATGAATCTGTGTATCTAATCAAATGCCTTCCATTTTCACACTGATTTAATGTAAAAAAGTATATCCTGTGTTCTACCATATAGATTTTTTATGGAACATTGCATAGGACAACACCGAGCCTAGATCTCTGCTGAATTGCATTCAACACACCTTTACATTTTGCTAATGATTCTCTACATAGTTCATCAACCACGTTTGCATTCTCTATCCAAAAGCAGGCCATAGTGAGGCCAAGATACAGAATATTATTCCTTCTCCATGTACCATCTGTTCCGTTTAGCACACGGAAGGAACTTTGATTGGTTACTGTAATACTGCTCCAAACTGCTGTAGCAGAGGCAGATCAGAGCTGAAGACTGTATAAATTAGTGCTCCACTTCGCCTGTGTCAATAAGCTGTTTTGCAATGAGTTTGAGTCTGCATGTTTACATTGACATGTTCTAAGGTAGTTCCTTCTAGGATTTCTCGGTGTAATAAAACCCTGACTTCATATTTCTGCTGTGACGTTTAATGGTCCATTTCTTCCCGTGCCTGGTGTTTGAAATGTGACGCTACTTCCCCTTTGAAAGAGAATTATTACATGGCACACAGAAGTCATTTGCTAGATTGTGTGTGTGGGAGAGGTTACCAGTTTCTTCACTTTTGATACACAGCAATATTTCCTGTCCCAATCAAAGTGTCCCTGTTTCACTGTCCCAATCTGACCTACATTTTAACATGCTGAAACATCTTCCTGACTGCCTGTGAGTTTACCATGAGTACAAGTCTGACCAGTTCCTAACGCTGCCAAACCCTGACTTTGGACCTCATGAAGCCAGGAGTTTGATTTTTAAATTAATGAGGTTTGAAATGGTAAATGGTAAGCCTTCATAGTTGTTTTTGAACTTGAGTATTGTTCTGGCTTCCCATGTAGGTAGGAAAGATCAATATATACTCATTTTTAAAATGAAAGCTGAGGTGTTTCTCTAATCTCTTGATTTCAGCAATGGGGGTTTTAAGAGATACTGCCTCCATCATGAAACTAGTAATGTGACAGAACCGAGTTCATATTTTCACAGTGAATCTTTCTCTTTGTGGTTAGGGCAGTTTCCTAGCAGAGAAAACTACTTTCCATTTAAAAAAAAAAATAATCCCTGAGCTGTCATCCTCCCACCACTGGATTTACCAGCATACAGTAGAGGATTTCTTGCACAATATTCTGAGCAGTTCCTGGAACTGATATTTTGCAATTGCTTTAACCTCTCTACAAAGTGACTTCTTAATGCATATTTCCCCCACACATTCACATAAGATTAGTATTCTCTTTTAGCTAAAGAAAGATTAAGATGATCACTGTCTTAAAGTCTTTGATTCCTTCTTTTCAGCTGTAGTTCCTCCTACAGTAAATAATACTTAGTGAATTGAATAAAGTCCCATTATTCTTTGTCAAGATACCATAGTAAATTGAGCCACAGTCATTTTCTTGACTCAAAACACCTGTTACTTATATCCTGTGCAAACTGGGAAATGCCTATACTTAGAAGGACTTTATCTTTCAAATAAGAGGTGTTATAATTCTGGTGTCTCCTTCCAAATTTAATCTGAGCAAAAAAAGAAACTGCTTACTCTTTATAACCCTTTTGGTATGCAGTGTTTATGAAACCTCTGAGCTTCTTTGTCTAACATATATTTAGAATAGAATAGAATAGAATGGAATAGAATAGAATAGAATAGAAATTTCTGCTCCCATGATGCTTTTAAATCCAACAGTGCATGCAGTGTTTAATTTGAGGTGATTTTCTTTAAATAAAATCTTGTCTCTATAGGCATAGGCCTGCTATTTTAAATATATCTACTATTTCTTAAACTACTTAATAAATCTCCCAATGTGATTATCTAGTATCCATCTCAAAACATCAATATGATGGTGTGTGCTTCAGAATAATCTACTGACTGCTGGCTTTACAGTGCTGACTCTATTTTTTCTTCCCAAATAACTGACTCTAAACTCCAAAATTGTACTGTGTGGTAAATGGCTCATGTTCCTGTAACTCACATGATATTTGATTCAAATATTTGTAGCATAGAAATGTATGTGTATGCACTATAAACATGAAGAGTGCATTTTTGTATTCAAATAAAATAGAAATTGCAGCTGGAATGCTTGAGATGGCTCCAAGCTTGTGCTTCCAAGTGTTTGTAGTCTGAAAACAGGTTCCTATTCTAAATCAAATTCTGTTTTTTTCTGCTGTCTTAAAATTGCCAACCTTTGTCTCTGTATTAGAAATTCTGTGAAAAATCAGTTTCTTGGGCTTGTTACCAGGGGCAGGGTTATATAGTCACTATTAAAATCACTTTTGTAACTAATTATTTCACAGTAAGGGCACTGACCTAGCTGATGGCAAAAACCTGAAACTGCATAGAGAAAATATCTGTCACTAACATACATGCTATTGAATTAAAATTGCTTTTCAATTTGGCTGGATTGGGAGATTTGCTGTCCTGGGCAAGGTCTGCAAGAGTCACATTTTCCTCTACACATTTTGGAATAGTGCTTTAGACTGTGACTATCAGAGTTGAATATTGAAAAGCATCAGCAACAGCAGAACAGTTTGCAACATTTGCAAGTCTCTGTAGGCTGTGAGGAGGAACACTTTGCTTATTTCATTTGTATCCTTTAGATCATTGTATATTAAAATAGAATAATTTGGAGAATTCAAGGAGATCTATGATAGTGGGTTTTCTGAAGGTTAATGGATGTCATAGCTCAAACAGTTCTTTACAGATATATAAGCAAGCTTAATTTGAAGTCTAGTAGTGAAAGGAAAAAGGTGTGGAAGTCATACAGGATAAAAATAAATACTGTGAATTATGTGCTCTCTCAAACGCTTACTGTTGTAGTCTTTATTTCAATCTTCGACTCCTTTACATCTAGAAAGGGTAAAGAAACATGAAATGTAATAATTATTTCAATGTTTTTATTCAAATAAGCTTCAAGAAAAAATGTTTGACTTATTTCTTCCTTTATTCAAAACTGTTTTGCCCAAGTTTGACACTAATTAATGCAGAAAAATGTATGTTGTGAATAGGTAAAAAACAATTATTAAGAATATGCATGCCATATGTCTGTATGTCCTTGCACCCTCTCCCTGAGTACTGGAATATTTCAAGCTAAAGGGCACAAAAAAATTTACATGTAAAGCTTTGTAGTGGTACTTCTTAAATATATTGAGTACAGAAAATAAACACTGAATACCTGATCATGGGTGAAAGTGCTTCCCAGTGCTTTCAAGTCCAGCATAAGCAGGACCATGTATGTATCATACGTTCTTCATCTCAAACTGATCTCACTAGCCAGGGAAGTTAAGGTCTATTTTTCTTAAACTGTGCCACATTAGGACTAGACTGACGCTGTTTACTCTTACTCCTTTAATTATTTTTTTTAAGATTGATATCTGTGTGGTCCTCTACTTGCTGCATCATGTATCAACTCTACTCCTTTATCACTTGTGAACACAAAGCAGAACACAAGGCAAAATAGTGCCTAGAAATACTTAAGGTTATGCCAGGGCTTATGTTTGAGGCCACTCAATTGTTTAGAGATAATTGAGATATTTTCTAAAATTTATATATAAATAATTTCTTCCCTACATCAGAATTTCTGCATGAGTTCAGAGAAGGAAAAGAGCCTCTGGAAACAGCCATTAAGCAATTAAGAAGGTCTGGCTAGGACTGAAGTGGGCCTAGAATACAAGCAACCACCATGATAAGCCAAGCTGGGAGAAACCCTTGCAGGTGTAATTGCACACATTTGTAGATCCAGTTCCAGGGACAAAGAACACTACAGCTTTCACATTTTCTAATTTTTCTGTATTAATATTTTTGTTTGTTTGTTTGTTTGTTTTCAGGAGAGGAACATTGCTAATTGAAATAAACAGATAAGACAATAAAATGATGACAGGGCACAGTGGGTGAGTGTAGAGTTATCAATTCACTAAAATTAATATTTTCTTCCATAGAAACAGTCTGCTGACAGAGCATTAATGGCAACTAGATTATGAGAAAAATTATTCAAAATATATTTATTATAAAGCTACTATTTAGTACTCTATTACCTCCTTAACCTTCTGTTCCTTAGAACAGAAGCACCCCTTCAAGCACAAGGGGTGTAAGGCAACATAGAAATTACCTTTCCTTTTGTATCGCGTAGCACTCACTTGAGCATGTTGTGTTGAAAAATAAAAAATACATTGTGCCTAGTTTGCTGTCTTTACAATCCCAACAAACCGTGTGAACAGGTTTTTTAAAGGGAGAACATTAAAGATGAATGGATTTCCCTGCAGAGATTTGCGGGTGTTGTATTTGCCAGTAAAGCTAATCAATAAATCAAAAAGCAGGAGAGTAGTAAAGAGCAAAAAGTATTAGCATTTGCGTTTTAGTTTAAAAGAATTTTGTAGTTTGTAAACCTATGCAAAGCAAATTGCAGTGGCAGTAAGACCTCTAAGGATTCACAGGATTGTCCTAATTTTATACTACTTCCTCTCAAAAGACCTAATTTTCCTGATATTTTGGGGCTAGACACAAACACTAGAACATAAGAAAATCTGAATTGTGGGTAACATGCATCTAAACATTAATTTATCCTATTTTGAGCTTCCAAACCTCAATTCTAATAATATATATAGATAATACTGTATTTATATATGTATGTGTGTGTATATACACATATATATATACATACACATATATATACATACACCATATAAATATATATGTGTGTGTGTGTGTATTTTAACAATAAAAAATTTTTGAACTGTTTTCTCAGTGGGGGTTGGGGTTACTTGGTTAGCAAAGCTTGATTTAAGCCCTTGTCCCAGATGACATTTTAGGAGCAAAAGAATTTTGTCAAAATAATCTAAGTTTGAAAATAGAGGATTTTATATTCTGTCATCATATATATGAAGTTCAGTAGTCATTCTGAACTGTAGATACACAAATATGTAAGGGCTGAAATCCTTTATTTGATAGTTAGTCATAATAAACTAAGACACCAATCAAATATCATATCCTTTGTGTAGGATGATGAATACTATTTTTTTTGTTTGGTTTTGAGATATTACTGTGACACTCAACCACAAAACTATATTACTTTTGGAACACATGGGAAAAAAAGTCAGAAAGCCAACAGTATTTCTTTTAATAGTCCAAGTGCGTTATAATTTGGCACATAGAGGCTAAAATGGAGATAAGCCTGTAATTCTTTGTTGCTTGGTTTGTAGCTAATTAAGTTTCTTCTTGCTCATAATTATTAATCTATTTTCTTGCAGCTCTCAGAACTTCCTGTACACTTGGATCCATACCATATGTAATTCTTCTTGCCTTATACCCTCAGTTACAGAGTTGAATATAATATTTCAGTCAGTCTTTAACTTCTTTGTCTGTTTGGCCTTCTTTCTTTCTGATAGGAATAAAATAAGTTTGTTCTTTTGCTGTGACCTTACGTGCATGATTGTTTTCCCATTTTAAAGCCTAAAAAGCTATGTGATCACATGCTTTTTTCTGTGCAAGAACACGTTTATTTGTTGTTTGAGAAGAGCTTCTGTGTCCTGGATGATATTATCTCTAGCAGTAGCTGCAGCAACATCAGTTTTGTAGGACAGACACATGCTAGCTTGTCACTTGTCTTAGTTCTGGTATCCCTCGGGGATATTTTGGATCATATTGACGTTTATTTCAGGTGCTCGTTCTGATCATTTTTAACAGGGCCATATATAACTGAGTTACTCAGCTGTCTTACTCCCATTTCAATTGCATTCTCTTGTAGATAAAGTTTTCTTTTGGTTAAATGTTATGGCTTTTCTTTTTCAATACTGTCTTCTTCACTCTCTTTTATCATTCTGTATTTGTATACATTTCTGACAAAATTGAACTGTTTTCTATTCTCCTATATTTCTCCACAATTATACTCTTGTACTAAACAAATTGGAAAGGTACAAATAATGGATAGAAACTAGCTAAAGCCCCCTGTGCTGAAAGATATTGTATTGTAAAGGTCTTTATTATTAAATGTAATTGGATTCTAACATTCAAAATAAATGCTAGACATTAAAAGGATGTTATTTAATACAATGAATAATTATGATTTCCATTTCTTTTTCTATGGACGTTTGAGAACAGAAAGTATTGCTTATGCTTTTTCCTCTATTGCTCTCTGGGGCTTGTTCCATGAAAAGAAATGAATAGACAAATGAGTCAAGTATAAAACCACAGGATAATGCTCAAAGTTTGTTCAACAAACATGTAAGTGAAAATAAGGCTATCCATTGCTTTTACTCAGCAATTACCAAGGCTGTAGATAGCACTTTTCCTAAAAAGCTCTACTGTGCTCTGAACATCCCATCAATCTTAGCAGTACTGCTGCAAAATATCTTTGGCATCTGTTGTTCCTATTTGGCAAAATAGAACATTTTTGCAGAAATACCAATTATATTTGAAAAAAAATTAATCCGACATCTCCCAGAAGTTTATATTTTGCTGAATAGTGTATGGTTACTCTCATCAACTGTCCTAGATGTTCTCAGCAATTCAAAACAGGTTACAAAGCAAGGATGAAAGGAAAGAATTACTAGCTGAAAAATGAAGTTACATAGATGTCATAAACATTATCTGTTGCATTTGGTGAAAAGCAGACACTGCAATAGACATTGGGAATCCTCTCCAGAAGTTCAATTTAAGTCCTCTGGATAAGTTTATTTTTGTCAAATGTTTTATGAGGTAGGAACTACTTTGTCATCAAGATAGACTCAAACTCCACACTTAATTTCCACCTAAACTCAAACTAACATTGCATGGATTGTAGCAATTCTACTATTTCCAGAATTAAAACATAAAAAAAAAAAAAATTTAAAAAAACTCTCCATCCTCCTGAAGATATAATAATAATTTCAGATGTTGTTTACAAAAGAGTAATCTCCAAAAAATAAGCTAAATACTTGTAAAAAATGTCTTTAACTAAACAAATTTTTACTTTTTGTTTGTTTTCCTTATCTCAAATGTAAGCTGCATCCTTGATTGTCTGATGAATACATACAATGCATTCACCTGAATTTTTGAGAGCTGAAGTTACATATTCCCATGCCACAGCATTCTGTTTTATGTAACAGAAACTATGCAAAGGGAAAGATATCAAGATTTCAAATCATACCTTGAGTGAAGGGAGGATGGTAACTTGAAAAATAAATATCTTTACTGTAACTTTTCTCTTCTTTTTGTCTTTTAACCTTAGATATTATCAGTTATTGAAAATAGCAACAACCTTACACCTTATCATCTTCTGATTATAGAAGGCTATATAGTCCATTGTGGCACCACATTTATTACATCTTTCTAAGTAACTTTGAAACCATAATTTGGTTATCTACTTCACTCCTTGTATAGATCAATATGCATAAAAGCCTGATTTTAAAAAGTAACTTATAAATAACAGTCCAGAACCATTTTTAGTTGTATTCTAAATAAGTAAGCAAAAATGGTGACTAAAATTCGTGATAAATAAGGGCAAGAATTTAATTCTATATTGCTAAAATTCTAGTCTAGTTCATAGTAAGTGTCACATTTGAACTGCTCTGTTATTAATTTAAATAAGAAAATAGAGTCCATTAAAGCACTTTTCAAATAAAGACTTTGAATCTAGAATCCACAATATGTATCTCATTACCCTATTATATACAAGAAAGAATTGAGAAATGGCACAGGAAAAAAAAATCTCTTTGTGGTTCTTCTGTGAAGATGTGCCCCCAGACTTCTTTGAAAACACTTGAATATTACCATTAATCTAATGAAACAGGTTAATCTTTGAGATAGACTCATAAGAGTCTCAAGAGAAGTTGAGAAGCATTTTTGAGATATGATGATTCCCCCTTAAAAGTACCAATTGATTCATGTCACATTGTCTGAATATCTGTGGGGATTTTTCATGAAATTTTGGTTAAATTTTGTTTCACAGTGTACCATCTCATGCTTTAGCATTGTTTTGTTTTTAAATTATTTTTGTATTATTTGAATAATTATATTTTAAGGATATATATAAAATAAATAAACCAATAAATTCTTTCAAGAGTAAACACAAATAAAATTTATCTTATTTAAATTCTCAAATAAATTAGTTATTTTATACTGATATTTTTTCTAAAATAAAAATACATTTCTGAAATAAAAATGTATTTTCTAATGCAATATTTTTTTTAAGTGAACATCTTTTGAAAGGTTTGCACTTTGAAATTTTTAACTGCTTCTGAGAAGAAATTACCTATACAGCTCTCAATTTGTTCTTGAACATATGCTTAAACTAGAAACTCCTCATAACAGGAACAGTGAAAACCCTGCCTTGGACACTTAAAAAGCAATTGCTTGCTGCTTTTTTACCCGTTTGGCCACATTAATAAATTTGGTGTTATATAAGTACTAAGAAAACAAACAGCTTTAACTTCATTTTTCACTGGTTCAGTATGTATTTGTTTTAGTAAAAAATACCAGTGTTTGTTGATTTTATGGTAATTTTTTAAATTTCCTTCCTAATCTTTTTCTTCATTTTCACACTTAATTTTCCTCAGCCTACTTGTGGTGTGATTTAGGAATGCAATACTGACAGTATTATGCATTCCTCAACATGCAAAGACTATCATACGTATTTGTGAGTTTTTAATTGTTTATATGTTCTACTAAGTAGACTGTGAAAAAAAGAAGTGCTACAGTACTGAATTTGAAGACACCAGAAATGGTAATTTTCAGACAAAAAAAGTTGTTCAGATATGTCCTTGGGCTTCACTATAATTTAACTTTTAAGGCATTTTTAAGACTTGAAAGAGAATTGGTACCTTCTTGGAGCAATGACAGCTGTCACCTGCAAATGAGTCCATGCAATGTATTCATACTTCTCTCCATTAGTTAGCCTATGGAATTTAGCTGGTTATGTTGGAATATATGAGTGTAAAGTCTCCCAATGGACAACCTTCATGAATTTGTCCAGTGTCCCATGGTTCTGCCTGAACATGCTCTTTACTGAAACCCTGTACATGTTACTGTCACACCAGAGAGGCTCGTAGTTGAAATCACAGACTCCAATACCTGGATACTGAAGGAATGACAGGATTTGTGGCTACAACAAATAACCTGCTAGATTAAGGTCTGAAATCTGAGAGGCATATGCAGTTCATTATACACGGAACAGCTGAGAAATGATCACCATCAGTGAGAGCAAACAAAATAGTGCCTTGAAGCTAAGTTGGAAAGATAGGAGTGCTGTTAATAATTAATTCTCCCTGTTGTGTCTGGCATCCTGCCTATGATAGCAAAAAATCCAATAGGATATTGCTATATCCCCCAGCTCATACAAATCCACCAGGGGTGCACTATGGCTGATCTGTTGTTGCCCAACAGTACAAAATTAAATCAAGAAGCGCTGTCAGAGACATCCTCCCTCATCTCATAGAAAGCAATCGAATGTGGGAGATGGGCAAGTGTTGAAAGCCCTAGCCTAAAGTTGGAAAAATCTATCTGTTGCAGCAAGCCTGCTAGTGGTTGTTAAATCATTCCAGATAGAAACATAGCTATGCCTTGCCCTTGAACTTTCATCCTTTTCTGTTTTGGTTTTGTTTGTTTGTTTTTAATTTAAATCAAATTTAGCCCAAGCCCTTTTCAAATGGAGGGTCAGGCTATACGACAGTCCTGCTAAACCAATCATATCTCTAAAAGCAGAAAAACTTAATGTGTTTACATAGCTTGCATCCTTTGATCGCTTTCTATAAAAGTTAACAAAAAGTGTAATTTCAACTGAAGTACTGCATAATGTACAGATATGGCCCCACTCACCTCAAAGTTAAGTTCTTCATGATCTTTTATGAATTTAGACCTACCATGTGTATCTAAGTTAAATATTGTTATCTAGATTTTCAGGAACACATTAGAGAAGAAATCACAGAAATAGTAAGTGGCAGCAAAAAAATTTTATAGTCGTAGAACCACATAATGGTTTGGGTCCAAAAGAATCTTTAAAGATCACCTATTCCAAACACCTGCCATAGGCAGGAATATCTTTTACTGGGCCAGATGGTGCAAAGCCCCATAAAGTCTGACCTTGAACACTTCCAGGAATGAGGCATCCAGAATTTCTCTGAGCAATTTGCTGTAATGCCTCACCATGCTTATCATAAAAAATGTCTTCCTTATTTCCAATCTAAATCTACTCTCTTTATGTTTAAAACCGCTGTCTCTTGTCCTGTTACTACCGGCCTTGATAGAAAGTGTCATGCCAGAAGACAGCCTTTTTTAAAGCTTAGATGCATAAAATATGCATCGAAGATCCTGAAATGATTTTTCATTTAGTGTTGTACCCCTTTCAAGTTTAGTTCAAATATTTAGTCTCCTAGAGAACAAATACTCAATGTCTTGGGCCTAAGAAGGTTGAGTGCTTTAAGTTACTGCCTAAAATTTTATCCCTGAATGGAACATTATCAGAAATTGCTGGTATCAGAAATGTCACTTATTCTCTGTGTGTGGTTTAATTTCAAATTGATTATGAATCTTCTTCTAATCCCTAATCCATCATAATTCAATTTGAGGAATTAGTTCAGGGTTTTAATATTACCCAAAAGTCATCGTTCCGCTATATTGATTGTTCCAAAAATTATACATTTTTATTGTCTTTTTAAATTCTGCAACTGTCTTGTTATAGAAGCCTTCTTTCTCTATGAGTGCACTTTTATAAATCAGAGATTATTAATTACTAGGTGCTAATCAACTTTCCTATGCCTGTGATCAATAGCCAGTGATTTCTACTTTCTTTCTGGGAAACAAATATCTGCTTTCCATTGCTTATGCTCCATTGCTTTCATTACTTTCCTGAAAAGTTTCTAGTCAATATTACTTATATAGATTAATATTGAAGCCTTATGCTAATAGAAGAAAACATATTAGTCAAACCTTGAAAATAATTGCTGTATACAACATAACAAAAGTGATACATAAATCCATAAGATGTTTATGTCTTACGAAATAATTTTTATCATAGTAATTCCGAATTAAAACATTTAAAATAACAAGCCTGTACAGATCAATTTCAGGTTGGACATTTTTTTCATATTCCTATCTTTGAACAGGCGCTTCATGTATATTATTTAGACTCATGAAACTATCCTAATACCAGTCACTATATGTTTGTTTCTCTTATAATGCTTGGAAAATCTTTAAAAGTGTGTGCAATACAAAAATAGTTTAAAATAATTTAAGGAAGAAATACTGCATACTGTTCTGGCACTCTGAGACTGACAGGTGTCATCAGTCCTATTCTATATAGCACTATTAAAAGTACAAACATCCAATATATAAAAAGATGGATATTTTGCTGTAACTATTATAAAATTCACAGTTATTCAGGGTTCTTCTGTTGCTGTTTATGGAGAAGATACTTGCAACTGACTTCATGATAATTTTCTGAACACAACCTTTGTCTGCAGATATTTTTTTCCTTGAAAAAAAACTGCTCACTTGTCAGATTTAATCTCACGATTTTATTGTATTGCCTGGACTGGAATGGACATTGAACACTCAAAAGGTTGCCAGACACAGCGCTAAGAGTGAATGAAAATGCTGTGCCTATTCAGGTAGGTGCGAGTTGATATTGCAGCACGCTACGCTCCAGTCGTCTTTTAGTAGCGATTGTTAAATGAAGGAAATCAAGCCACTCAGCTGTGGCTTTCCTCCACATTGAGTGAGCACAAGCACAGTGTCTAAACCATGTATACCAGTTCCTAACCATGAGTACAGAAATCTAAATGCCTAACATGCATTTTTAGTTCAGAAAGGTATACTGAAAGTTGATGTTATCCTCCAATTGCATTCAAAATTCAGGGTTCTTAGTATCACTCAGTAGTGTTCAGAATCTTGCAGGATTCTCCCCTAATTTATAAGGTGAAAGTCTCAATCAACAACAGTTGTTGATAATAAAGAGCAAGTAATCTGGATACAGAGCTCAGGCATGAGGTCAGTGAAGTTTCATCTCTTAGAATTAAGGGATACCTCCTATTTCTTGTGACAATAAACTCAAATCTCATCAGTTTGTTCCCTGGTAATTCCAGAAGACTCAACAGATGAGTTTCCAAAGAGTCAATCAGGTTAATTAACCTTCATCAGGTTAATCTTTATTATTCAACATTCTGTTTAATAAGTACAGTATCATGTGGGTTCTCTAGCTTTTATAAGAATGACAGGCTTAGTTGACATTAGCTTTCCCATAGGTGTTCTCCGAATATTCTTATTTTTTAAACACAACTTTCTCTTCATTAATAACGTCTCTTATTTGACTCTTCTTGAAAATTTCTTTACAAAACATTTTCATAGACATATTAAATCCATAAATCTCTCTGAAACCTTGACATCTACCTTTTATTTTTAAAGTACATTATATTCTGGTTTCCAAAAAATTTTTTTCTCATTGTTGTTTGTCAGTCATTTTCTGTAATGACAATACAATAATTATATATGAAAATGCAATTATAAATTGCTTGTTTTCCTGAAATTCAACCTCAGTGAAAACCTTAGTGAAATTTAAAGACATAGTGTCTGCAGTAATTTAAATTGGTCAGTATTTTGTAATCTGCATGGTGTCATCACATATGCAAGGAACTACTCTGAAAAAATATTGCTAAATTCTGTAAATTCTGTATTGCACTTTGGTTTTTTTTTGGCTAGTATCTTGCTTTGGAAAGTTTCTCCTGAAACAATATTGCATGCAATACAGAATTAGGAAATAAAGTATTTTTTTGCCAGAGTTCTTTACGAAGCAGGGGGTTTGGTTTTTTTTTTAGTTTTTCAATTTCCTCTTTCCATCACTGAGTATATTATCTTTTTGTTTGTTTAATTAATTTTAGTGTTGTTTTTTCCTGTCATCCTGCAGCTAATTCATGTGCTTAGGGAAGAACAACACTGCCCATTTATCACTACCAGTGTAAGAGAAATCTTACTCTTATATGAGTGTCAAAGTCTTTGTGTTTCTAATCCTTTTCCTTCTTTAGAAAGAAAAAAGCAGATCTAGGGTACTCATTAGACTGAAAATTACCTCTAGACTGAAAACATCTAGCTCTGCAGCAGAAAGTTACAGGGCTTTAAGATTCTCTCTCTTATTTTATGTTGAATTGCCAGTTTTATCAGAATTTACCAACAAGAGCCCAATGGATTATCAGAGAGTGAGAAGCTCTCTCTTCACCCACACTTTTTCCATAGGACTCAATACCTGGACATGTCAACCTGAAAATTGGTCTTTGACAAGCCAAAGGTCTAGAAAACTTGACACAGTAATTCAGCTTGGGAAGTTCTTCATCACCACTGCTGCTCTGAAAAGCATCATTTATCTTTTCCAGACATCCTCTAATGACCCACACAGTAAGGTGGTGTTATAGTGGTCTGTTTGTGAAGTCCTAAAGGATACAGAACACATTTGACAGTGTGTCAGACCAGATATTCTTGGTCTACATTGACTCTGCTATTGATGTTATATTATATAAGAACCAAATATGTTTGTATCTTCACTTTCTTTAGGCTTCTCTTTGTGGATCCCGAATGTGATCTATTAACTCAAGAAAGGAGAGGAGTCAAGGGCTTGAGCTGAACTAGAGCCTACAGTTAGGTTTAGGGATTCAGGCATTCAGAGTATTTTTGCTTCTCTAAACTCCTCAGAGATCTTTAGGATGTCTTTGTGTACAATACCAAGAAGATAGTAAGAATATATTAATTTTATTATCAGTGGACGGTAAGACGGTGGTCAGCTTCCTTCAAGCCTTTTCCAACATTCAAATGCCAGCAGCCCTGAAATAAATGTAACCTTTTCCTCTTAAAACCTTGCAAAGTTAAAGACCACATGGCTACCCAGTTTCTGAACTAAAGTAATTTCTTTCCAGACAGAATGTAGTTGGGAAATCTCAAAAGAGTTGCTACCTGCCTGAGAAAACATACCAGTTAACATACGTACACAAGTTCAGATATAGGCAGTGAAGTTCAGTTTCCCTTTGGGCATACAGGTGATCAGACATCTAGGAAGGCCCCAACACAGAGAAGATGGACAAATTTCAGAATTGTATCCTGAAGTCCCAGAATGAAACAATTTCCTAGGAAACCTGTCTCTGCTTCCCTCAATAATTTAATTAAGAATTAATTTGACAATATCCAAGACTTTGTTGCCATAGCCAGTGTGAAAAACTGTAATTTCTTTGCCTTTTGGAGATTTAATTTGCAGGGACAAGTTCAAGTTTCTAGCTGCTGGAATCCTTAGGAAACCTGTTGTGCACAAGATTTTCTTCTGTATAATGTAACATGGGCAGTAATGGCTATGACCACTATATTTTTTGTCACATGGTGAACTATTTCTCTCCCATTTGAGTTGTTGTTGCTGTTGCTGTTAAGTGGCAACGTGATTAATGACAGGTGAGTGAGTTTAACAGTCTCCTACAAAATTGTGAGAGATTTTACAGGGTAGGCAGGAAGAACCTAAAAATTATTTAACCCAACTAAGAATAATACAGAGAACGGATTAGAAGAATGTTATGAAGAGGCCCTTGAACTGAATTCACAGATATAACATCTTGCCTGGGTGATGATACTTAAAATGTCTCTAACATTTTGGCTATGTATGGAGCAACCTTCCAAAAAACCGTCTAATTGAAGAAGTAACATGGAGAGCGGGTGCCTTTCAGATCTGCAGGCAACTCTGTCTGCAGGAGTTTGACATCAAAGTTAGCTCTGTGTGCATGCCCATCATATATACAGCTATTTTTTTTAAATGGGTTAGAACCTTTCCTGTCTTTGCAATGCCTGAGGGATTTGCATATTTTCAGGCTTCTATAAAAATACTGAAGTATTAGCTTCTAGTTAGCTCAGTAGAATTTGCACAACCTTAGAGCTAAATGCCAGTGCACTCATTTACTTTCAGAAGAAAAAGAAGAAATTAAAAGAAAAAATAAAAACAAAAAGAAAATTGTATCACATAGTAAAGGTTATGCAAAGCCTGAAATAAGAGAGAAAATATCTCCTGCTTAATGCAAAACTTATGTCTTACATGTTAAGGTAAAGAACCATTTTGACTCCTATTGAATCAGTTTGTCATATCTAACTCACAGCACCATGTTTTATTTGCACTGCAGCATATTTTCTTTGTTCCTCACATATATTTTCTTACTATAGTGCTTCCTATGCTGGTTCTAAGCCACAATAATAGACTTTTTTCTCTGGTCTGACATGAAAATCAGGAATTGTCACAAGACTGTAAAGCACATGGCCAAGAAATTTATCAGATGCTCAGTGTAGAGAGTATGTCGAGAATAACACAAGCAAAGGTTGCTTTCTGTTTCCTGGCAGAATGCACAGTTGTCACTTTCCTGCATGCAGCCCCTTTATTACAGCTATTAAGAAACATTGCATGAGATCCTGAAGTTGTAAAGAAGAAGAAATGAAATGGTGCTGCAAAATCCAGAAGTATTTGTAGACATATTCTAAGTCCTAAATACCAATCTTCTGAATGGCAAAGGCCATTTATATGTGTATATGGTTCAAAGAAGAGACACTAGCAAAACAAAAATACTGGTAATTCAGCACTATATACCCAGTTCATGTGAAGCAATGACATAATTTTATGCTCTTTTACTTTAGGTATTAAAATTCTCATCATGATCTAGACAAACATTGTCCTGCTTCTGATTCAGGGGCAATCATAGATAGAACGTGTTCTGACAGTGCAGTTCCAAGGACTGGGAAGAATATTTCATGTTGACACCAACACATATCAGTCCAAATCGTTATTTGGCTTCTGTTTCCATTGAGTTAGAAAGGTTTGCAGTGCTTAGATGTGAAATAATTTCAGAGTTTTCATGGGTTTTTTTTCCCAGGTGATAGTAATAAATGCTTTTTATCTAAGGGGCTGTTGTGGTTTAACCCTAACTGTGACTCAGCCACTCACTCACTCTCCCTTGACGGGATGGAGAAGAGAATGAGAAAAGTGAGAAAACTCATGAGTTAAGGACCATTTAATAGGTGCAAGCACATAGAAAAATGAAGCAAGTTACTTGGGGAGATAAGACACCATCTCCCCTTCCTTCTTCCTCCAGCTTTATATGCTGAGCATGACTTCATATGGTATGGCATCACCTGTTCTGACTGTGTCCCATCTCAATTTCTTGTGCACCTCCA
This sequence comes from Ptilonorhynchus violaceus, assembly GCA_013397565.1. Taxonomy (NCBI): domain Eukaryota; kingdom Metazoa; phylum Chordata; class Aves; order Passeriformes; family Ptilonorhynchidae; genus Ptilonorhynchus; species Ptilonorhynchus violaceus. Next base: position 1,601,565 of record VZRJ01004544.1, read on the forward strand.
ACATCTTTGCTGGTGGGGTGATGTGAGAAGCAAAAAAGGCCTTGACATTGGGCAAGCCCTGTTCAGCAGTAACAAAAATATCACTGAAATATCAACACAGTTTTCAGCACAGTTCCAAAAGACAGCCCCATACCAACTACTCTGAAGAAAATTAACTCTATCCCAGCCAAAACCAGCACAAGGGTTTCCTTAGTTCTCTTCTACAACATCTGGGGCAGAAAGAGAGCATAGCCTTCTTATATGTTTACTCCTCCAAAAGCAATAAATGTCTTGAATACAGAACTGCATTTCCTAAAAGACTATCCATAAGTATTAAAAAAAAAAAAAAAAAAGCTGCTGTTCTTCTGATACCTGATTTGTGTGTTGTTCATGTGCAGTTTACTTTCACAACAGTTAATACTTGGATATTTGGTCTTTATAAGCAACTGCTTATCACTGTTCTGTCAGAGAGGGACAGGCACTGTATGGTGTGAAATTCTGTTTCCACTCACTTAGCAGAAATTTTTGTCACTTCTTGAAGTAGATCCTAACTTTACCTATGTGTTTTGCACCTTCGATAAATTTTGCAGTTTCATTGAGGAAGCTGACATATACAATATCTAGATGTTTCATTCATCCCTGAATCTCATTTCCAGATTAAAACCACAAATTCTCCTTGCTTTTGCATGACATAGTTTAAATGAGTAAGTACTTAAAGAAGGAACCGCTTATATGTCATGTTGAGAAGGTCTGTACTAAGCTGTTCCACTTCCAAAATCTCTTCATTTTCTAGGACATTGTCGAACTAAATATAAACTGCCCCAGAATAACTGTGTAAGAATAATACATACTGCATAGCAGTAGTCTTGCTGTGATGAATTTTGAAAAACAGTGCAGGTAGAGGTCTGGTCCAGCATGGACTCATGATCTACATTCTGATGTTTCTGTATGTGCTCATTTTGCAGAAATCTTTTTCTGTGATCAAACACGTGCAAGTTACCTTAATCTATACAGTCCTTTAAGTCATCTGGGTCTTATCTTTCTTGTGCATTTTCCATTACCAGAATCAATGCTTTCCTTTCGGTATTTTGATTTCATGAATGAGTAAAAAATTATTCCGCCTCCGACAAGTCCAAGTTATTACATTATTTATGGCAATTTTTCTCTCCTGTCACTTTTCCTAATTCTTAGTTCATTTCAGAGCCCATTTCATATCTTTTTTGGCAATGTACCTGAGATGCTTTCTGTATACTATTATTTTACTTTTATTTGTAATAAAAATAGGTGTGTTTTCTTCCGGGGTTTTTTAGCACTTTAAGCCATAGAATATTAAGGCAAAAAGAAAAAGACCTTAGGTAACTGAGAACCACTAGTGCAATATTAAAACTAAGTAAATAATTTCTAGTTTGTAGCAAATTCTTTGAGACACTGTGTTCTACTTTGAGCCCTTTAGTTGTGTGTATGTGTACATCAATATTTAATTTTATTCAGCTAAATTTTTGGTGTGCAGGGTAAGGTTGCATGAATGTCTTTGAAGCACATTTATACTATCTGACTGAGTGCCTCTTTTATGTTAGCTCACTTGGTTAGAGCCTGGTGCTAGAAACTCCAGGGTTGTGGATTCGATCACTGTATGGGCCATTCACTTAAGAGCTGGACTTGATGGTCCTTGTGGGTTCCTTCCAAGTCAGAATATTCTGTGATTCTATATTTTAAATCCAAGCTTTAAAAATTGCTATATTTTAAATTTTCTGTTCTTATTCTGTAGTGCATACTTGGAGTTCCCATGATTTATATGATTTCTGAATCTTTCAAATTTAAGTGAGGAATTTATCTTGCTGCCTCATAACCCCTTGTGAATGCTATGTTCCATCAAAATTTCCGTACCCTCCTCAGTGTAAATATAGCCTTAATTCTAGTGCTGCTTGAAAACAAGGCAAAGGGGATTTTTTTTTTTTCCGATGTCTTACTCACATATGATAAATTCCTCTGCAGCTTCTGTGTGAATATAGCTTCTGTTGTGCAATTGTATGTATGTGCCACTACACAGATGATACAAATGTCTTGGACATCTGTTTCATGAACAATGTCTTGTGCTTGACAGAATGCAATATTATGGACCTATTCCTTCAAATAGCTTCAAAGTAAAAATAAAATTCAGCAAGGAATGAAGACTGTCTTTAGTTCGTTAATCTTCTGCCTCTATGCCCTTGTGGATTAATCTTGAGCTGTGAGCTTGGATAAATATGCCTGGCAAGAAAATGCTCTCACTCACTGTTTCTTGCTTTCTTTCCTTCTTTTATTTATTTATTTTTTTAACTTTTAAGCTCTCCAGACTCTGCAGCCTAGAGTGCACAGCCTAAAGTGCACAGCCTAAAGTGCATATAATTATTTTCAATGAAGAACTCTCCAGTGAGATATTCAAGTTCCATATGCAATTAGATTTGCTGGTGGTTCTGTCAGTCATGCATTGTCATTATATACTTACTTTAATTTACTCATGGTATGGAAGTCTGATTTGCAAAGTTAATTCAAAAGCAAGTTTTATCTAGTAAATTTGCTGGGAAGTGGGGAGATATTTTAGTCATTTTAGGGAACAGGGCTCAGTCTTCACAAATAGTGAATCGCATTTGCTCTTTGTTCACTTTGTTTTTATCTAAGCTAATCGTTGACTGTAATATGTGCTCTGAACTCAAAAGTGGATGCTGTCTGGTACATATCACATCGTCACTATTTTCAAACATAATTTTCCAGTCATACATGGTCACTTACAAGGAACTGATGCAAAGAGAATCACAGGACCATAGAATGACACAAACCTTCTGAAGTCAGGATAAACACTTCTGTTGTTCAGCCTACTGTCATGAGAGAAGCCTCCCTCATCCTAATATCCACCAGATAAAGAAAGTACCTAAGCATTCTTGGTAATGCCTCCAGCTGGACAGAAAATTAGAAGGTAGTAAAAAGGGGTTAATCATTAAGTTTGCCTTTCTGGGTGTGTGACAGGAATTTTCATTCATCTTCAAGGAATGCGGTACTTATGTATGGAGGTAGATCATAAAGAGTACATTTAAATTTAAATACATAAATTTTCAGACCTGCTATGAAAATTTCCTGTGAAAGAAGATATTGTTCTATGTAGATTAACTTATCGTGTTCAAATGTGAAAGCAAAACTGATGATTGCTTGGACAACGAAGAAGACAGTATTTGGTGCAGCTTAACAAAGGAAAGCGGTGTGAAAAAGAAATGTGAAAATTATTTTTCTCTTACTACTTCTTTGGAATAAATCAGAGCTTTTTGGCTTTTTCAAGAGCCAAAGTTTGCTGAACCAGTTATTCCATTAAGAAGGAAGTAATAACCTTTTTTAAGGAAGATGGGGTGTATAGCTAAACATTTTCTTTAAGAGAAAGAAGGTAATTTTTTTAGGCTCAGAGCACTTTATTTCTTTTATTGCTTTCTGTTTTGTCCAGAATGTCTCTACACATACCATGTTGCTTCAGTTTTCTTTCTTCAGCTTCCCAAAGCAGCTCTTATACTCAAAAAATTTGTACCAGTTTTGTATCAGATTAAACTCTCATCCTGAAATTGTAACACTTTTTGAATTAAATGATAAAAATTTATGGCAATTACTTGAAAAAAATCATATTATCAAACACCTGTTTAATATCCAAATTCAATTATTGAATAATTGCAGCAGAAAACTCACAAACTTAAAGAGTTTAAAACAGAAAGCTTCTCTTTATTCCACAATGAATTATCTATTTGTGGACATTTCACAAAGAGGAAAATGAGGTTGAATTCATGGAATAAGTTATTCACTGCTAATTATACACTGCTCTAGCATCAATGGAAAAATCAACCACAAATGTACTGCAATAACTTAGCAACGTGAATGGGAAGTGTAGCTGTTCGATGATGCACATGAATACAAGATGCTAAATTGTATGAAAATGGCCTCAGGATATTGTTTCAGATTTTGTATTGGTTTCTGTATGAATAACGCTGCTGCAGTGGAAAATAAAAGAAAACAAACAACTCAGAGTTTTTCTACTGGTAAAAAATATATCAGATAAAATCCAATATTCTTATGGATCAGGAGTTCAGGTTAAATTATAAAAAATCTCTTGGGCAGTTGCTTTCTTTTTTGCTCTTTTATCCTGGATATTTGTTGCTTGGCAAAAAAAAAAAAAATATTCTTCACATCTTACTTCTCTTTTTGCTTTGATCCTTCAAGTGGGCCTAATCCCATGTTTGTAATAGCCTAATCCTCCGCTATGGAAATTAATGTGGTGTCACACATATTCAGTACTATGTAGTTTCAGTGCCAGAAGGGACAATGAGCCTTGAAAAGAGCACGATATTCTAAAAATAAAATAAATAATAATAATTTAAAAAAATACCCAAGCAGACAAATAGGTAATCTTTTCAATAAATATGTAATATCTGGCCAAAATTGCATAACGTTACTGAGAGCATAATTTGCTCCTCTGGGTTTGAAAGATCACACTTCCTTTTTCTTTCTTGGGCTGATCACCAAGGCATATATTTTGATTTCAGAGCACTAAAAAGGCATAATCTTCTCAGTGAAAAACTACCAAGGGATGGATTTTTTTCCTAAAATAGTCACATGAATCTTTGGAAGGTTTTTGGAAACAAATCCTTCTAACATTTCCAACAGCTCCTTCCACTGGGAAAACACATAAGAGAAGGAGAAGGCAAAGGAAATACCTCTTATCTTTCGGGAGGATGAGGTGAAGTTCTCAGGCAAATCCCACAGTAGATTCAACATTTCCATAACTTGCAGATATGAAGGGGTTGCCATCTCTATCTTGTCAAAGGTGTCTTGGACTATTTACAGGCTCATAGGCTTCAGGTCACAGATGTATTTTGGGAGGCCTTCTGACTTAGGCTTGCTGTTAGGTTAGTAGTCCAAAAATCCCTCTTGAAAATGAGTTCTCATCATGCACGTTTGCCTCTAGATGTTCAATACATCCTCATGAAACTCTTATTTTTCTCTATGCTTTTCTTTTCCTTGTGAATAAAATATTTTTTTTCCACTCACCCCTATCTTAAATGCTGCTACTGAGGGAAGAAAAAGAATAAGAAACAAAGAAAAAAAAAACAAAACACAAAATCCCCAGTCTTTTACTGTGCATTTCATTTGAGAAAACTGTCCATAGTTGTTTTGCTGATACTGTAAATCTGCAAAGAGATTGAAAGTAACTTTAAAATTCATTTTAATGGGGATGCTCAGGGGAACTGAACTGTAAAATCATTGTCTGTAAGTCCATTTAAGAACTTGTCCCTTCATTCCACATCCCTCTTTCCCAACAGCACTTAGAAATGTGTTTTTAATTATCTTGAACATCTGATTAATTTCTACATCGCAAACTGCAGTCCTGGTGGGAAGATACTTGTCAAGGCATAGCAGGAATAAAATACATCTTGTCTGAGAAGTATGGAATACAGTTAGTCCAGTTTTCAACTTTTTCATTACTGTTTTTAAGCTTAATTTTTTTAAGCATTAATCTCAAAATATTGCTGGCAAACAGTTTATTTGGTAGTTCATTATACTGCCCAGCAGGCAGTGAAATCAGCAAGAGCATGGGCTTGTTGGGCTGCTCCATATGTTTATTTGCTAGCATGTACAGAAAACAGTCTCACACAAAGATCCTGAAAATGCTGAATCGAGCAAATACAGACAGGGAGGCTGGAAGAGAGGGAGTGGAGGATGGGGACTGAAATGTAGATGGAAAATTTCTTGCCTGACGGAGGAGAAAGGCATCACGGCCCTGAGTGTACCCACAAGTGTTGTTGGACCAGTCCTACCTGAGTCCCCTTCAGGTACCCTCTCCTTGTGGCACGGAGATGCCATTCTAGCCTTGGCTGGGGTTTGGCCACCAGTCTGTCCCACAAATGTCGGCTGACCTCCAAAACCCACAGAAACCTGAGGCAACAGTGTTCAAAGGCAGGCCAGCCCAGCAGCCTTCTCTAACAGTCCAGCATCCAAGCAGCCCCTGCCCTCCTGCTTCCCACACTGCTCAGTGGGTTCAGGTGAAGGTATGGGGATTTTGGATAACAAGATGGCTAGTGTCCTTTCTAAGACTCCTTATTCCCATTCAGTTCCACCTCAGTGATCAATTTTATCAGTATAAGAGAGGCAAAAAGAAGGCTGATGATGAGCACTGCCAAAGTGGAGGAGGCATATAGAAATATTTTTAATATCATGTATACTGTGACTATTTTGGTTTTATTTCATTTTCAGAGGGCAGCTTATGTCCTCTTGTTAAATCAAGGACATAATCCTTCATGTTATACAAACACAGAAGAGAATAGCTGAGCTAAAGTTTGTAGTCCCAGAATCCACATGAAAAGCCTCCAGGCAGCCCTTCTGCCAGACAAAGTGATCAATTAGAGTATGTTTCAGCCCCAACAGGTAGCCTCGGATTTCACCGCTCTTATTTTTCCCTTACTGAATATCACAGACCATTGCTGCAGTACATTGAGCAACATGACGGACCTCTGCAGCTTTAGTTGTTCTCCTGAGCTCCTTCAAATAAAGAAAACCTTGTTCAATGAAGTGTGTTGCTGTGGTAGGACTTTTTAATATGTTTGTAGAAGAAGTCAGGTATACCTTGTGCTTAGAAGGGATTGGTAGAGACTACAGTAGATCCATGATGGCCCTAAATTCCCATGAGGTTTCACCACCAATCTTGTACTGACCCCAGAAAATTTTTGACTTCTAAATACATGGGCTTTCTATGCAACCGGCAAATATGGAAAAAGGAAGAAAACAGGTTTTTAGAGGAATATAAAAAACTATGGAAAATTATCTATCTGAAGTACCAATTCCCAGAAAAACACATTGGTAAATAGTTTAAAAGAATCTAAAGAAACATCTAGCTAATAATAGAAACACTGAGGCTATCTCTTCCTTGGATTTATCCCTCAAATTCCTCCAATGAAGAGGACATATTTGTGAGAAAATGCCAGTTGAAAACTTTCCTTTAGTAAAAAACCATAATTTGGACAGTTACTCCTTCCTTCATACTTAAAAATTTCTAGTGCTTTGGTATGCTAGTGGTGGAGTGCTAAAATATTTTACTAAGTAATAATCATCCTGAGAAATGGAGTTCATTGCCTGTGATATTCCACCCTAATGGCTCTGGTTGTTGTTAGAGTAAAACATTTCTCTGCATATAGAAATTCAGGAATCTCAAAAAACTTAGGACATGAGGAAATAGTAAAGGCAGCTTCTAACACCTTGATGTTCTAAAGCCTTTAAACTGGCATATTTCTTGGCATAACTCAATAAATGCTTTGAAGACGTTTGAAGACGTACATTAGTTGCAAGTGTCATAACTTTTATTCTCCCCAAAATACTTAAAGAAAATATTTAACAATTCCCATTACACTGTTTCAGTACCAGATATAGGTCTTGAAATGTTTTCTTAATCTGTAATAGATTTATAGCCAATGATACTGTTTTATTGTCTAGGTGATTCCACTGACTTCAGATGATTTTATAGAGGAGGGTAATACTCAGGTTAAAAATGAGAAGTCTCATTTTTAGTCTTCCATCTGGTAGATGTCAGCCCAACCTTTGCCTATGCCACAAATTAAAATAAGTCCCATTACTTAAATTCCCCAATCAAACTTTTTAAAGTAGCTTTCTTTGTGAATCAGCTGCTACCAATAATATCTAAATGACAGAACAATGAAAATAAATCCTACATTTTTGTACAACTCCCCATTCATCTAAATTGCAGAGGAGGACGGACTGCTTTTCATACAGGGCAGGACAAATGAAATCAAATACATTATTTCACAAAATAATTTGAGCAAAATAAATAATTCAAGATTGTAGAATTGATTATTGTAGAATAGCTCCTATGAAGCTATTGGAAAGAACAGACTTCCGTGAACTCAGTTCTGGCACTTAGTTTAATTCATGGAGGTCAGGAAGACAAGTCTATCTGCTTGGATAGTACATCATTCTTGCACACTACAGAAGAGTCTTTGAAGAAATGGGTGCTGAGCACAAAGGTTTAATACTCCTATGTTCTTTCAAATACAGCCCAGTGTCAGTTTGACTATTTGAATGTGCCTGTGTCTGTAATTGTTCTGTCTAGCAATGTATGAAAGTCTGTAAGACTAAAGTAGATTAGAAGAAATAGTCTGTAACTTTCATGCTACCCTATACCCTGAGCAACCTGATCCACTTGTGTGGCATCCCTGCCCATGACAGGAGTGTGAGAACTAGATGATCTTTAAGTTCCCCTCCAAACCAAACCATTCTGTGGTACTGTAGGTTTGCCAATCCAAGCAAGATAGCAGTAAAGGTTTCTATGAAATTTGCTGTAAACCAAAAAGTGTAAAGTTTACACCCACAATTTAGTTTACATCCAGGTTGCAAAAGAAGTTAATTCCTTGGGAAGCAATGACATTACATGCCAGCTCTGTCCTGCCTCAGTGTAGGATATCTTCTAAAAATAGTACAGTGCACTACACCATAATACCAAAATTATGCATTCTAGCACCTAATTTCTCTCTTCCAAGATAAGCAAAATCAAGACTGATAGAAGATGCTGCTTTAGCAATGTACCAATGTCACCAGCAGGAAAGATTCTCAGAGGAAAGAATAATTTTCAATTTCATGAGCAGCATTAAAAAATAAAGCTGAATTCTTCAAAGATATTGCTGTACAGAGATGGAGATGTTTCAGTCAGTCAGAATAACCCTAAGTAGTTGTTATTTAGGTCCATAGCTAGTTTTATTGAACAATTCTTTATGCTCTTTTTCCATATAGTTCTTTGTTTCAATTGTGCAATTGGTGATTATTAGTTAATCAGAATGCAGGAACACTCATGATAGAATAAGGACAGAGATGTCAAAATGACATAGATCTCATATTTTTTGAATATTTAACTCTCATTACAAATAAATTAAAAAATTTTTAAAATGTAAACTATAACTATCCCATGGGTTAGGAATAATTTTTCTCTTTTGTAATATTTAAACTTAACAGTACATAAAAATGTCACTAATAATGCAGAGTGTTTTATTGACACTCAATATTCTCAGCCTAATAAAAGATACTGTCCCATGTTTATAAAGAAATTTTGTCTGCTTAAATATGGATATTGAATTAAAGATCTTTAAAAGGAGGCTGTTTCAAAGGGCAGACAATTACTCTTTCTGAGAACCAGTCCTCTTTTGCATGCCACAGATTTACTAGTCGTATTAAGAAAAACTTGACCCTGGGCCTCTGAATGTTTCCAGAATGAGCGTTGCTGATTCCATTGTCTATGTTTATTAATCCTAGCTATGATTATTAGCCCCATATAAGGTAAGCATTTTCAGATTATGATTTTAATAATAGTAATTCTGGGTGAGGCTTTAGCTAAACTGTCCAACTGAAATGAAGGTTATGATCCTTTCATAGCTGAGGTTAATACTGTAAATACCAGTTATGACCCTTGCTGAAGGACTGCTTCAGTAATTCACCGGAGTGAAATTACCTCAGTCTCTGGAAATGAAGATCCTCTAAAGGTTCTGGCAAGAAAGCATATAAAGCAATAATCAGGAGTCAGTGCCACAGAATGGGATAATGTTATCTTCAGTCTTACTTAATTTGGGGAATATAAAGATTTCTTCCTTTCTAAAAATTCAGATTAGAGGGAGAAATAAATTTTGTAATTTACACCTCTGACATTAAGCTGAAAAGCAGCACTGCAGACACCTGCTTCAGAATTGTCATTGTTTCCATGGTGCTACTTTCCATCACCTATTTTTAATAGTTTACACAACAAGATCAAGGGTGTCCCAGCTGTTACTGCCACTGTTGCTAAGCAACCTTTAAATCAGAGTTCAAGAAGACAAAGAATCATGCTTGAAAAATTTCTCAAGTGTCTGCTTTCCCCTTTCTTCTTCTGTCTACACTATTTTTCAGATGCCATGTTTTCTGTTCCTTTTTTTTTCCCCTTTCAAATTCTGTGTGAATCAATTGTAGTCTCTAAAAAGAATAAGCCACCTTCTAGCTACAACAGCCACTGTTTTATGCCAGAGGGGAAGCTGGGGCATTAAATAAAGGCCTTAAAACATTTCCTTTCCTTTTTTTTTTTCAATTAAATCCAAATATTTTTAGAGCTCTGCAACCTGCTGCTGCTGTTGTGTAACATCTGTGCATGACTGCATCATGGACTGACACGCCGATCAATGGAGAGAGATTCAAAGCTTGCAGGGAATTTCAATGCCCCCCCTGTGCCTTCTGGAATCTTAATGCTGTCACCTGCAAAAGGCTCAGAGGTCGAAAACACACAGCAAGAAGGAAAAGTTAGCACGGGTGAATCTGGAAAAGTCTGGGGCTGGATCTCTGTCCTAGAATGTCATTACTTTTCAAACTCTGTTGCTCAGGCATTAGCAGCCCTCCTCCCGCACTACTAATTGTATGACAAACAGCATTGTGTCTTTTTAGTTAGATACACTACCTGTGCTAATGTTGGAAATAAAGTGCTGTGGAATGTAAGGATCAAGGAAAATACTAAAATTAAGAGATCCTGTGTTTCATTTAAAATATTTGTTTGGCTCAATAGCCTTCCTTTTATTTAACCCATCCAAACTTTCATATATCCAGGTGATTTTTTTTCTGTTGTTTCCTAGATGGTCCCTTTTCTGCTCTTGCAATTCTGAATGCTTCATCCCTTATCATACCTGCTTGATCTCTTTCCCTTCTTTACACCTCTCATTGCAAGCCAGTGTTTATTCTTTCTTACCTTCTTCTGTTGCAAAACTATTCCACAGGATTTTTTTCTTAATTTGCCAAAAATTGCCTTAACAAATTCTCTTTCAAATTCAGCAGATAAGATACACTTTCTGTCACTGGTCATCACCTGTTCACACTTCCAAAGCCACCATTCTCACAAATTATGCTGCTTCTGGGTTTTTAACTTTCACACTAGTCCATAGTTCTCCAATCAGGTAAACAAGTCAATGATGTCATAAAAGCATTTCAAATAGCTCTTTTGAATAATTTATAAAAATTCTTTCTGCTCAGTTTCCAGTTTGAAAAAAATTTCCTTGCAAATTCAATGTCTGTAAAAGTTTGTTGGTCATAGAAACAGAACTGTGGGCACCTCCACCAGCTTCCCTGCCACACCGCTGCCTCAAAACCAATGCTCAACTTCAGAAACTGCCTAAAAGGCAAAGTAGCTTATTCTCTGTGTCCCTTCAGCCCTCAGCCTTGTCCCCTTTTTAGAGAATTCCTCAGCAAGACTGCCAGTTGTGATGGCACCACATTATTTATTCACATGTTTATTTGCTTGCTTATTGTCAGGAAACAAGAACAGGGGGAGATCACCAGATTTGTTTAAGAGAGGTTACTGATCTGCTGGATGATGCAACCTTTGGTCCCTGTCTTCTTGGTCAGATGCTGAAGCTGCCACAGGGAAATAAGTTACTCAATCTGTGAAAACATTTGACCTTCATTTTCATTTCATCTATGTCGGTGTAAATTAGGAGAAACCTCATCACAGTTACAGAATGACCAGCAATGTAAAATTGCTGTAAGTAGAACAGTTGACATTTAGAGCTTTTATCCAAAAAGTAACTCCACTGCCAGTGTTTAATGTGCTCTCTAAAGTCAGTACCGCTATTCTGAGTAAATTTATAGATCATGCTTCAGATTTTTTTCATTGATTTCTATGCATCCTGCCAAGCAAAGATAGTCTCTTAAAACTCCTAGGTAGAAACTTACAGATGCCAGTATATCTGTATAATACTCTGAAAGTACTTTATGGTTTTGTCTGGATCCTAAACTCCAGATTTTGCTACCCCAAAATACTGAAGGAATATGCTCCATTTAAGTGACTGCTGTTACAACAGTATTTCCTATATGAAGCCCAAAGCTGTGAACAGGAAATTTCCTGTCAGACTCATTTGGAAGTTGTGAAGTCTGCTTTTTTGAAGAAGAAGTATGGGAGCTGCAGCTCCTTGTTATTATTCTGCAAGGTGTTTTTAGCATCTTTGCAGTTAAATATCTTCTTCAGAATGTCTGTGTTTTGCAGAATTTTCTTTACAACCATTTAATGAACAAGCTCATTTAAGAATGGTGACAGAATATAGGTCCAGGTGCGACCCTGGCATCAGACTTAAGGGCTGAAGGCAGAAGTCCAGCCCCCAGTTTGCAGACCAGCCCTGAGGACTGAAGAAGAAAGGTTAAGAGTGTGATTAAGACACACTTGCTGCTGTGCCCTCGGCTTACCCTCCAGAGGTGAGAACAGCTTTACAGCGTGCAGCTGGATGTTGCCATGGAAAGCCAGTGCTCAGGCACAAGCAGCTGCCACCCCTGCCAGAGCAGGAGCCTCTCCGGCAGCGGCCCAATGCAGCAGGCACAGAATTGCTCCTGAACAGCTCCCAAGAGCTGTTAGCATGGTTGTCTCAATAGTCAGCTGCATGGCAGTAGTTCCTTAGGATTCAAATTATTGATCAGGTCCTCTCTGGGGCTAAGTGCTGTGCAAGCACACAATGAGAGCAGCGTTGTTTTTTTTTTTCCCTGAATAGCTGCGTGGGTTCCAGCAACACACACTCGCACGAGCATTTCTTGCTCAGTGAACACTCCCTCACTAACAAGAGGTCACGGGGAATATTGCTGCAAATACATGTGCTTTGCTTTCCCGCCTCGAATCCTGTGTAAATTAGGATCCAAATCATGTAATGAGAGATTAAATTTACAGTGCAGCACAAGACAAACAAATGAATCAAGGGCGATTTAATCGAACACTGCACCATTTTACATGCTCAAAACAGTTCAGCACAGCTATCACTCCTGGCATTTCAATTTCTGTCACTGTGTAAGACTAAATCAATATTAACAACACTGGTATAATACAAATGATAATAGCTTAAAACTCATATTTTCCTGCCAGAATTAAAATTTGATCTCATGATTTGGATTGCAGAGGTTCTTCCTACAATCTGTTACTTGCATTATGTGACAGACACAATACTCCTCAACTCCTACTCTTTTCATGGTAATGTCAACAAAAAGAAAATGTTCACATTAGAATACAGGTGTATCTCAATAGTGCTTCAAAGATCAGGACAAAGAATCTGAAGACTTCAGGTCTCTCATGGGTCAAATACTTATTAATATTAATACGTCTGCAATTTCATTGATGGGCTTCAGCTTTTTTCATTTAGCAAGTTTTTTGTTATGAAACCATCAAAGAGTAATTTATAAGCATTTGTTCAGCTCTTCCTTCATGAATCACAAGTCATGACCTTAAAAAAATCTGTAAAAGAGATTTTTACGACTAGACAGGATTGCAATATAATTAGGAGAATCAAAGAATTTTAAGAGTAATGCTGAAGCAACTAAAAGATAGCTAGCATAAATAAACAGAGAAATATTAAAACAATAACTGAAGAAACAATTACTTGCTCTTTTCAAAGATGTCATATTGCATTCTTTATTCTAATTCTGGAAAATAAGCCATTGACGACCAGGAACAATTGATTTTCCTTCACAGCTGTTTTCTAATTACATCTGAACACTGAAAATTCCAGTGCCATCACTCAGCTGCACGAGGAGTCTCTTCAATTGGTTTTCTTATTACAGCAAGTGTCCTGTTGTCCTGCTACCCACACATGTATCAAAGGTCTGTGGTGCTTTCATTGTAAACCCTGTCTTTTGGGTATGCTGCAAGTCAGACATTTTTACATTGCAACAGACTGGAATGAAACGCACAAGCCATTAACACAGATGCACTTGCAGGACTCTTTCTTTCCTGCACCATTTGGCCCAGTACTCCTAAATTGTAGGTGTTATTCATTAACTTCTGAGAGCTTCAACTTCCTATAAATTCGTATGAATACACATACACCTACATGTGTATATGTGTACTTCAGAGAGGGACAAATGCACATGTGCACTAATGCCTGCATACGCTGTCAGGTCATGGATTCACAAATCACATTAAGAAGGACTGAGGGAATCTGATCTCTTGGTGTTTTGAATACTTTTTAAGTAAAACATGCAAAAAATCGACAGGGAGAGCCACACCTCAAGTTCAGGAAAGGAACCTTAGAGCTACTATGGACTTCTTCAGGTATTATATGCAGTTACAAAACAAAGGTAACAAGGAAGGTTGTTTGGTTCTGCATTATTCTTACTTGACTCTTTAATTCTGGTGATCCAGCACTTATTTTCTGCTCAAAGTTCTTTTACACTTCTACTCAAGTAGAGAATAATGCCGTATCTCTGCAGTATTTCCACATCTGTTAAACTGTATAAAAATACCTGATGAATTCGATAGAAATATAAAGACTCAGATCTCATTTCATATTAAATTATTCCTGAAATCTTAAAGCAGAAGCTTCCAGCAGATTCTCAAAAACTCAGGCTGCACTGAGTGGATTTCCTACAGTTCAGGAATGCATTGGGGTGGGGGTTGAGGCACACAGTTATAAAGCCCAGGGTGTAGCTGGACCAGGACAAGAAAGAACCCACCAAAGAAAAGTGTTAGGATTCTTAGAGCCTTATTCTATTAATCCTACTTGTAAAAAGGAAAGGGTGTATTTTATACCAGCTAATGAGCAATTCTATTGTTCATGACACCAAAGGTAAGTGCTAAGTGTTTTGTGAACTTCTGGATATAAATACAATTATTTTATTATTTTTTGACACATAATGGAGAAAAGGCTAAGTAGAACTGTGCTTATTTTCCTCTACATATAATAAGAAATAACACTGTTATCAGCAATGTTATGTTGTGCTAGCTGCTGGAATATTTTAATACCAGGTGATTAATATTGTTAACAATATTGCAGAAACTTCCTATTTCTCTTGGTTCTATGTAAGTTTAAGATTGAATCTGTGGTAGTATATTCAATCTCCTACAAAATACTGGATTTAATAGACTCTTCATTAAAACTTAGCAGTAACTTTTGTTTGACTCTTTTTCCTTTTTCTTCTAGGAACAAGCATATCTCCAAATGCAGTTCCTAACACATCATGTGAAGTAATCCTCTATTCCACTACTTATTCCATATGCTATATGGTACTTTGACAGCATTTGTAATTTCTTTTTGTGGTCTCTTTGGTACATCCAGAAATGGCACTGTAAGGATCAAATAAATGCTGATCTTGTTCTCAATTGCATGGTTCAAATAAAAGTGTGCATTTCAGTCAAGGGAAACATTTGTTCTTGTTGGATTTGACTAGGGCAAATAGTCTATATTTCCACAGAAAAGGCTTTCCTTCAGAACACACAGAGCATTTTGGTTTCTATCCCCACTGCCTACTTCCAATTGAATTTTATTTCTTTTTACCCCTCTTTCTTTGGAGTCAAAAATAGACCAGAAGGTTCCAAGGGTCCAAACAGTTATTTTATTATCTGAATCTGCTGTGTTTAATGACCAGGGGTCTGGAAGCTGTGAGGCCCCTCTCATTTGGCTGCACCCAGCTGCTACTTTGAGTCTGATGGCATCAGTCATCTGAAAATGAAGGTGTGACTGGAGTGTATTTGAGTATGGAGGCAAATTTTATTGAATGCTATTGCAAACCTCTAAAAGAGAACAAGAAGAATTTGAACCAAGTGTTCCAGATTAATGTTGCAGTAGGAGCTTCGAACTAGACCTTTGAAATAAATTTCTAGATTGGCAAATGTACTAAAGCACAGCCTCAAACAAAATGAGTTCAGAAAATACATTGAATGTGTTGAATGTAATGAATTTCACTGTCTATTGAGTAGAAAAATGACAAACCTAGTCAAATCGAAGTGACTATTTGGTATTGCCCACATTACTCTATAGAGGAAATTGGAGTTGTAACTTTGTTCTCTGTCACAAATATCTCTACTTCAATCCTTTTCCCTTCATGGTCATTCTGTGCTCTATAGTGAGCCACACTTATATAATATAAATATTTCAATCATCTAACTATTATTATTTTTAAAGCCACTGCTGAAATAGAAACAAGTATCTCCCAACACTGTGTATTCCTATCAGGCTCTTATAATCAGGATGATCGCTTAATTAGCATGTTTGTTTCCACTAGGGTATACCAATTAAGAGATATAACCACACTGCTGTACATTCCTATTAATGCTTTTCTGCATTTAAAGTAAGATCACACATATCAGCAGGTGTAGCTTCTAATGGCAACGGAAGATTTTCCAAAGAATATCGAGCTATTTTGCCATCTGTTTCATGTGCTGGTATTCTTAAATTACTAGAAACTAGACATTAGGTTGGGGTTTTTTTAGGGCTTCCAGAATATTAACTTTATTTTATAGTTTTCACAGATGTATTCAAGCTAATACTTTAATAAAAATACAGCTGTCCTGACTAATGATTCTTCAGAAATGCTACTTCCAGAGATCTGACATCTCAAGTCATTTTGTGTGCATATTGTTCTAGGTAGTTACAGTAGAAATATTTTTCTGAAAAATTTATATGTTGCATCCTTTGTTTCTCTCTACTCTGAACAGAAAAGCTCAAAGCTGCTTCTGCCTTTTCTATTTTTAATGTTGTAAAACATGTTTGATTCTGTTCATTACGACCTTGCTAAAAAAAGTGACAAATAATGCAAAGTTTACATTTATTTCCAATGAATATTGAGCAGAGCTATCTAAAATTGTTATGCTGTCTTCACTACTATTTAAACTTATTTCGTCACATTCTTGTATCTCATTTTAAATTCTGTTTTGTACTGTGAGACTTGGGTCTCTTCTAGAAGGACAAAATTTCAGAAATGGAGGCTTTACACACACTAAAGTGTTTAATACATAAAGTATTCACAAAAGTGTTCATTATCAATATCTAATTATTCTGAAATTTGCATTCACAAAAGTAACTGTATTTTATTTAAAAATTGCTTTTAAGTATGTGTGTACATTTTCCCAGTGTAGCTCTATAAAGAATCTCCATGATTTTCAACTAGATTTCTGCTAATTGATCTGTTATACACCTAATTAATTCATTTAAAATTATTAAGACTACAGAAGACACGATTGAAAGCACAATATTGCAAGTCTCTAGCACAATTTCTGCAATATCTAGCTTTCTCAGGTGTCTCCCACTTCAGGTCTGAGTCTTAAACAATCCCAGTATGTTTTAAAGTCTTATATTTTAGCAATTGCAGTGTTACAACTGCTAGAAGGCTTTCCAAACCATTCTCTTCAATAATGACAGCTTAGTTAGTGGACAATTCTGACCACTCCTCTATTTTTATAATGGGTATGATGCTGAGTTAAAGGTAGTAGCCATTTTCAAAAATTCATAACTCCAGAAGTTGCTATTTCAAGAAAAAACATGAAATAAAGAATTGTGTGACAGAACTGAATCAGTTTCCCTTTTCATAGTAACGTTAGACCGAAACAGGTTTATAAAAATGAAATTCCCTTTCCCATTCCATTTCTCAATAGCTTTTAATTTATTTCACTCTTTTTATGAAGAACATACATGTACTGATGGCTATATAGTAATTTTTCTTTAAAGCCTGTCACTGTAAAACTGTTTTCACTTACTGTTTTGCCAAACTAAAAGCATTAATTTTGAACCAGGAGATGATTTCCCTTAAACTTGGGTTACATTGATTTCTTCCAGGAAAAAAAGAGGTATGTGATTTCTCAGAACAAAATGAAGTGATTGTTTCTTGGGGTTTTTGAGGGACGAGGGGTGCAAGAATTTCACTGAAATATTCTAGTACAGTTATAGAAGCAAAGATTTACTGTTTTGTTGGTGGGAATACTACAACGAAGGTGTACCTTCTGCATCACATGTCTGATGTCTCCCAAAACAGAGAGGGATTTTCCTTTCGAAATATCCCCTTGTGAATGCTCAGTAGGGCCTTGACAAAATTGTTTCCTTTTTCATCAGGAACTCAGTCTGAGGACTGCAAAACCTGGATAAGACCTTACCTACACATAAGGCTCAGACAGTCAATCTTATGTCTATTTCCCAATCCCTGGCTCCATATATAAAATATTTTGTGACTCATCGAGGAAATTTGTACATGTCGAAAAAATGTTTCACCTTTTACACATGTAATCTAAACAGACCGGTGATTTCATGGCAATAGTGATTTGAATTGGTATCAATTTCCAAATTAAGAATCCTAAATGTAGACATCTTTTGGTAAGGGTACGCGTGCGCAGTAAGTGACTGACCTCCAGTTAATGGAATTAACAGAGATTTGGGCTCAGCTCAGTTGCTTAATCATTGTCATTTAGTGCCAATAGAGGCAGTCCACAGTATCCCAGCAAGCATCCAAATCCCACAACCACAGAGCTATGAAACTCTCCTAAATCCTGTGTTATCGCTCTCATCCCCATATCAAATATTGTTGTCAATTGAATGGTGCCTCTGATCTTTATGTGTGTCAGAGCATGAAGAGTGATTCAGGTCATCTTAGACACCAAGCAGCAGCCTGTTTAAGCTCAGGCTTGTCCTAGTTCTTGGTTTCTACTTCTCCGGGACACATTGTCATGCAAATAATTCTATTTTAAACAACAGGCATAGAATCCTTTATAATTATGCCTCATTCAATTGCTACTCATCATGTCAAACATAGGCCAAAAAATGTAGGATAACAGACACTGAATGGGAAAGAGCCGGCATATATTTTCTGGGAAGAATGGGTTCAACAGCATGAAAAGTAAAAAAAAAAAAAAGAAAAAAAAAAAAGGAAGCATAAAACACCATCCTTGTAGATGAAAAATTCATTATGGGCTTATAGCAATAATTTTTTGTTTTGCAAATTTTCAAGAGTGATTGTCAAATGCAAGTCATAATGAAAATAACACAGGAAGATGTGTTCATTCCGATGGTTTCAAGGTGCATCTTATTCTGAAGTTCTCAAAATCATACATGTCACAGACTTCAAAAAAACCCAAACCAAAACCACACAGAAAAGGCACACTGGACCACAAAATAGTTGCTAGTATTCAATAATATGTAGGAAAGAAACACAGATGGCTTCTACTCATAAATTAGGTAAGGGTCTGAATTCTGCAGCTTCGGTTTCCCACAAGTCTGATCCCTCTCCTTACAAAATTTTTGAGATCATAGACTCACTATGAGCAGAAATTACATATGGATTGTAAGACAACATCTCCAGCTAAAGACTGGAAGACTGGCAAAAAGATTTGGTGTGGACAAATTTTGTTAGAAAATTCTCCAAAGCACATTTACCCAACACTGGTGTTACTTTGATTTTGCAGAAAGCACTGGTGTTTCCAGTGTTGCCAGCGATTTCTGAGGAGTCACTGTTTAAAGGTAAGACCAAGAAATATAAGACAATGTAAGTTTTTCAGAAGATAAGAGAGGTCCCAGCTGACTGGAAGTGGGCAAACATTGTCCCAATTTTCAAGAAGGCCGAGAAGGAGCATCCTGGAAACTACAGGCCTGTCAGTCTCACTTCAGTGCCCAGTAAAATCATGGAAAAGATTATTCTGGGAGGTATTGAAAAACACCTGGAGGGCAACACTGTCATCAGTCACAGGCAGCACAGCTTCATGAGGGGAAAAGTCCTGCTTGTCAAACCTGATTTCCTTCTATGACAGGGTAACCCACCAAGTTGATCTAGGAAATCCAGATGTAATCTTTTTGGACTTCAGCAAAGCTTTCAATACTGTCTTTCACAGGATCCTTCTGGACAAAATGTCCAGCCAGCACAGCTGGATAACTGTGTTACGCGATGGGTGAGCAACTGGCTCACAGGTCGGGCACAAAATGTTATAGCAAATGGGGTGACATCAATCTAGTGACCTGTCACTAGGGGAGTTCTGCAGGGCTCTATCCTCAGCCCAGTTCTCTTCAACATCTTCATTAGCCACTTGGATGTAGGACTTGAAGGGATACTAAGCAAGTTTGTTGGCAACACTAAACTGGAAGCAGCTGTCAACTCCCTCAAGGGCAGCAAGGCCTTGACAAATTAGAGGGATGGGCAATCACCAACCATATGAAGTTTAACAGGGGCAAGTGCTGGATTCTGCACCTGGGATGGGGCAACCCTGGTTGTCCACATAGACCAGGGAACAAGAGGCTGGAAAGCAGCATTGTGGTAAGGGACCTGGGGGGTCCTGGTCGATGGCAAGTTGAATATGGGTCATCAGTGTCCTGGAATCCAGGAGTGCGAACCATGTCCTGGGGTGCATCAGGCACAGCATCACCAGCCAGGCAAGGGAGGGGATTGTCCTGCTCTGGTCTGCTCTGCACGGGAGTGGCCTCACCTTGAGTCCTGTGTGCAGTTTTGGGCACCACAATATAAAATAGACATTGAGCTGTTGGAGAGCATCCAAAGGAGGGCAACAAGGATGGTGAAGGGTCTGGAGGGGAAGCCGTATGAGGAGTGCCTGAGGTCACGTGGTCTGTTCAGCCTGGAGGAGACTGAGGGGAGACCTCATTGCAATTTCAGCTTCCTCACGAGGGGCAGGTACCGATCTCTTCACTCTCATGAACAGTGACAGGACTTAAGGAAAAGGCATGAAGCTGAGGGAAGGTTTAGGTTGAATATCAGGAAAAAGTTTTTCAGCCAGAGGGTGTCTGGGCACTTGAAAGGTTCCTCAGGGAAGTGGTCACAGCACCCGCCTGACAGAGTTCAAGAAGCATTTGAACAAATCTCCCAGACACACAGTGTGACTCTTGGGGATGGTCCTGTGCAGGACCAGGAGCTGGACTCGATGATCCTGACAAGTCCATTCCAACTCAGCATATTCTATGATTCTATGATAATTTCTCCAAAACTCAGAAAGATTTCTGTATTTTTACTAGTAAACACATGAATAAGGACTACCTGTCTGATTGACAACAAATGCCATGCTAGAGCAGGTGATGATATTTTTTGGAAGAGTCACTTCTAATGACTGTTATTCTGTATGAAGTCACAGTCAATGTTTCAGTATGGATTTGTAACCTGAAATTAAATATTCACAGGATATGAGGTTGATCCATCTGTGCAATTGTCCCTTCTAAGAACGGAAATTTTGAGGCTTTCCTCAAGCAGCTTTAAAACAGTTCATAGTACAATAGAAATGCAGTTGGTCCTACCTTTTCAACAGAATTAATCAAAACCTGATATTTTTACCTTCTTATTATACCAAAGCATCCATCAAGTATTCATCTTCTTGATTAATTCTGTAGAGAATTCACATGTAGATGTCTTTCCATATGTTTAAAACTGCTTGTTGATTTTCAGTTTGCAACCATCAGCTCCAACATTTACATCTTAGTTGCAAAAGTTTACCTTAAAGATTAGTTTTATTTGGCTTTTTAGGTAACTTTGTTTTCTATTATTTCAATAAGAATGGAAAAAAAGATTAGTTTTATTTGGCCTTTTAGGTAACTTTGTCTTCTATTATTTCAATAAGAATGGAAAAACATTAATATCTGCCCAGATAGAACATTTCAAGCAAATTATGAGATAGAAAAGGAAAAAAAAATAGATGGAACTGAATCCAGAAAGAGGTTATTCATAGTAAGATGATTCTGATTTAGAATCTATAACTATGATTCCTAAGACAGCTATTAAATATTTTGCCTTGCTTCTTATTTTGTTGCCTTATATGTTTGAAAAGCAGAGGCTGAGGCCAGATAAGAGGGTGAGAAAAAGTAAAAATTTATTAAGAGATTCAGAGAAAGAAAAGCTTTCCCCAAGAGTGTCCCCAGGACCAGCCGCACTCGCGGGATGGGCCCAATCCCTGTGGGTGGCACAAAGCGAGTGTAAGTTATACAAAAGGTAAAAAGGGTAAAAAGGTAAAAAGGGTCCTGTGTGCGTTCAAGCTTCTACTATTATACGGTTTCAGTGAATTGACATAGTTTTGAAATATTCTCCAATGAAAAGCAGAATTTGATTAGGCTATTCCTTGTGGCAAATTCCTATCGGAAGTTTTCTGCTTACTTCAGTAGCTTCATTTTTCAGATATCATGTACAACTCTGGAATGCTTAAAGATGATAACTTGGTTCTATTTTGTCTTTGGGATAGGGATAGGGACTTTGACAAGGTTGTAGGCTAAAGGCTACAGGATTATAGGGTTACTAATATATAAAAGTATGAAAGTAAAAATACTACTAATTTAAAAAGCATAAAAGCAAAAATCTCTTGGCATCAGTTTGAATTTGGCTGGTTTCTGCTTCTAGGCGCTGGCTCTGGATATAAGAAAACCAAATGCCTTGTCCTGTTAAGGAACCTGATAATCCCTGCTATTTTCTTCCCATGGAAATACAGCTACACAGTAATCAGATCACATCTCCATCTTGTTTTTACAAGCACTTAAGCCTGCTTTGCAAAAGCTTTAAGAATTCCATCATTCACAGGGGTTTTTTGTGGCACTTTGCTGAATTCTGGGCAAATGGTTCAATTTTGCAGCATTATTTCAAAAAGTGGGAACACAGGAATTGTGAGTGGCATTCCTGTATTAAAACCACTCTAAATCTTACAGCAAAGAAAAAATTCAATGTCTGGCTTCTGCTTTCCTATTAGTCTTTTTACCACAGCATCTCACTGACAGGAGACATTAAGTCGTTTGTCCACTATGGCTCTTATTTCCTCTCTGGAATCTTGACTTTTATTATACAGCTCTGTCTTCTGCATAAATTTCCTGCACTGCTTGCTCCAAGACTTTTGGCTTCTTATTTGACTCTATTGAATCTGGCTGTATGTAAGCAGTCCCATTTTAATTAGAAACCATGCATGAACCCCATTTCCGTATCTTCATCTTTATTACTAATTGCTCCAATCTGTTCAACATCCATCAGTTTTATCCATGATTTCTGGTTTTTTCTGAACCATTTCTAGGTATGCTGCATAAAAGTTGGGTGTCAAATAGTATAATCCCTATGGAGTTCCACTGGAAACACATAGTGCTTGTTCCCCACCGACACATACTCTTTTGAGATCCATTTGTTGGATCAATTTCTTACATGATCTGTTGATATTGTGTAGTGTTAATCACAGTTCTGGGTCACACTGTGTCATGTGCCTATCATGGTCTGAGTATAGGATATCTGCGCTTTTACCTTTTCTAGACAAATTTTTTATCTCATCAAACACTACAATCAGGTTTATTTGACTAGATCTAAGTTATGTAAAATTATTTTGCCTGGCATTAATTGTATTCCTATCACTGAATTTCTTATCAGTGAACTTTGTACCAGCATTTCCATTATTGCCTAGGACTGATATAAGACTTACCAGCCACTGAGTATGGCAGATTAACAATTCTTCAAGCTGCTGGAATTTTCTTTTTTTGAGATTTATTAAAATGAACATCAGAGAAGCAGACATTTCCTCAGCCAATTTTTAAGGACTCTTGAATATTATCTTAATTGAATATATTTATTCATGGTAGATGATGCTTGAAGTTTCGCAGCATGCAGTGCTGTGATTTTCCATCACTTTTATATCCTAAAATGTAAAATATACTCTCTTTTTATTTTTTTGAGAAATGAAGTCACTGCCTCACAGGGAGACAAGATAAAGGCATCAGGTCCTCTCAGCAGGAGCCAGGCTCTATTGCTGCCACAAAGATGAAAATTTAACTTGGACTTGAGTAGGACAGCAGTATTGAGTTACTCTGAAAGAATCTCTGGAAACAACAAGGAGTCTCTGTTTTTCAGCAGTATCTTGTTTCAATATTACCATTTTCCTGAGTTTGCAACCATAATTTCACTCTCTTTCCTCACTTGGCTCTTTGTGTATTAATTATAGACACTGCCTGATATTTTGCTGTCACTACAGAGCTAGTTTATCCTTCATTTTTCACATTTCATTTTCATGGTTGGTATACTAAGCAGGGGTACTTAATGTACGTACTCTCTTTTTCATTTACTTTTGTCATATCTAGCTTGCAATGAATATTGCTGTAAGGTGGTTCTCTCAGACAAAGAATTATTCTAGTATCCTTACATTTCCATATCAGTTTTCAAAATTTCATCCTTTCTATTTATTATTCTGCTGGCTATTTTCTGTTCTTATCTATGTTTCTCATATATATGATAAATATATGTATAGATAAAATCATATTTGTGTACATATAATTTCTTAGATCTATAAATTAAAAGACAGATATATAGATATAGATATATAGATATAGATGATACATAGATAGATATAGATGATATTAGATAGATATAGATTAGATAGATATAGATAGATAGTTTCTATTTCTGTCTCCTGTTTTGCCTTGTTTCACTAATGAACTTTTACAGAACATTTTTCTTCATGATTATGGAATCATAATTTTTGTGTGCCAACTCATTATTTTCAAAAGCTCCCTATGTTCATCCATATTTCTCTCACAATCTATCACCTTCTAATTCCTTACAGACAATTCCTATCACACTTTTCATATTCTTTAAAAAATAATCTATTTACAGTGTCAGTCAGAAGACCTTGAACACTGAAATGTGATCATATCAAAACACTGGTACCACTAATAGCATAAACTATTAGCTTCTTTCCTCTGGAGTACAGTTCCCAAGATCACTTAAAGGTGTTATTTCTGATGAAAATCCCCAAAAGGCATTTTGAGGGAAAGATGTTTTCCTGCTTTTGTAAGTTTATGTGCAAAATAATAAATAAATAAATAAAGAGACAGTTATTTTGGACTGAGAACTCCAAGCAACAAAGACTTTATTTCAGCTTTGTGACATGATGTAGGCCCTGATGAGCTATTTGGACTCTGGCTTCTCTGTGACGCAGAGCATCAAATGATAAAGACCTAAATGCAAGAGCTCAACAACTCCCAGTTTTGCAAAAAATCTAAATTCTTGAATATTTTTCCAAGTTTTAGTAAACTGGAGGAGAAAAAAATATGGGAAATGTTAAAAAACAGCACCAGCTGGATATATTAATAAAATTTATGGGTTTGGAAAACTAAGTAATTTTACTCTTTTTATCAATGTATTCTCAACTGAGAAAAAAGGGAAAAATTTGACACAGACTGTTCTCTTTTTGAGGGACTGATTCTAATGATGGAAATGAGTTCAATTTTTGAGAGGTACTATGCTGTTGAGTAATTGGTTTACATTTTGTTTAAGTAATAAAGAAATCCCTTTTACATAGGTTTGTGCAGATATATTTAGAATAGAATATATAACCTTGATGGCTATTTAGGAAAATGTAATCAAGCTGTTACATTCAGATCGTTTTCTGTACTAAATTGATGGATCAGTAGATAAAGCTTCAATTACAGTCACAGAATTGTAATTTTAATTGGAAAATTGCATAGGCAGTGTTCACTATGACCAGAAAAAATTAGACTAATGAAAGCAACAACTAAGCCATTTTTGAGATTATGCCCATGTATTAATTAAAGAAAGCATCTTTTTCATTATAGCTGTTAAAACGTCTTTCAGGGGCTACATTATAAAGAGTACCTTTGGATGGCCTGGGAAATATAACCCAGAGGCAGGAAGCTAACATTTGGCCCACATTCTGTATTGCATCTATTATTTGACATGGGAATTTTAATACTATCAGCTAGTGAGCATGACTGCTTGAGTTAGATGCTTTACAAATTTAGGAGAGTAGAACCTTAATACCTCACTGCAATAATGAATATTTGAACACTCTAGGAGTAAAAAATGGTTTAGACTTTCCAAAAATGTCTAAGGATATTGTAAACCAACTCCTGTAAAAGTTGGTGCCCCAAGGCATCTTTGAAGAATATCCAGCATAGGAGTAGTATTATGTCTTTTAGAACTTTTAGAGCAAGTGAGAAGCACTCAAACAGGCAAGATCCCCTCTTATGGCATATGGGTTGATCACCTGTGCTTACAGGTTTAGCACAACCCAACTACATCAAGACTCTTTGCAGTCTTTCAGAGATCACTTTTGTAGTTTTAGCACCTACAGTAAAAAATTGAAACTTGGGAAACTGTAAACATTGGCAACTTGATCTAAAATTATAAAATATATAAGTGACCTCTTTAGACATAATGCCTTGGTAGAAATTACACTGTCTTTCATTAAATGGTTATACATATGCATTCCAAGTCATATAATACTGATATAAGTCAAATCACACTCCAAAACTTGGAGTCTGGGAGAATAGATGAAAATAAGATGACATTTAGAGACGTGTGGTATTTCCATTTGGAAGTCTTTATGTTTTGGGAATATTTTGATTTAAGAAAAAATCTGAAATACAAACAGAAGATGAACTAAAAATGGCAAATGCATCTTGAAATGGGGACACAAGATGAGACTTTCTTCCTACCAAGGAGGTAAGAAACCCTGAACAGTACCTCCCTGTTGATACCGTGTTAGCTTCATAGTCAGTGTTATAATTTGAGCTGTCTGTTCAACTGCTTACTGTCTCCTCTTGCTCAGATTGGGGCTGTATCTGGCTCTCTGAACAGAAGATAAAATAAGGTTATGATCCACAGAGCACCTAGATACTCTTGGCACATTTTTACCACTGAAATCAATAGTTGTTACAGACCTGTGTGTATCTGCTCTTTAGCATGTGAAAAATGCTAGCAACATAGTGTAGACAGTAAGTTAATGATAATTGTAGCAGGAAAGGTGTTTAATACTAAAAATTTCTTGGGAAGGAGATTCCATTTTAGTATGCAAACACTACTAGATGGATGTTCAGGAGATATGGAGTGGTAAGAGGTGTGTTTTCCATGCTGAAAATGTGAAGAATGCATCCCTTGTGTTTTTGCAGAAAGAGAAAGAAGGTTCTGCTTTTGTGTCTATGAAAGTAACTTCTTTCTGAGTGCTTCTCATCCCAGTTCTGTTTACTTATCATTTATGACAACAAACATAATGGACCTTTTAAGCTTATAATTTCCTATTTTACCATTCTTTTTTCTTCATCCTGGGGTCCATGAAGCTCCTCTTGGAAGTACAGTATTTGTACTTTTTAAGTTTCTCATCTTCTTCTCCTCAGCCTAACAGTTCTACCTCTGTTCCCTGCAATATTTTAGAATTGCTATGAGTAGGGCTTTGCCATAGGAATGCCTCTCCTATTCATTGTGTAAACATGAAGCAAAGAATTCTAGGAAAAGAAAGTATGATTTATGGTTTAGATGGCTAGAACTGCCTACAATAAATTAATTTATCCCCATCTACATCAGAATGTCCTAACATAGTGTCAGATAAGTCAACTAGAACTTTCAAATGCTTGTTTATTTTTAGTGTCCACAAAAATTTCATATCTATTTCTACATCTGTTATTGAATCGCACACAAGTTGTGCTTTGCATAAATAATGCTGTGATGCAATAAGTTATGAAACCAATCCGGCCATCTTCAGTTGGGCATTCAACACGACAGCAATCTTTTAAAAAAAAACCAACATGGATCCATGGTCTATGAAATGTGAATAATTATATTTCATGTCACAAAAATAGCAAGAAGATGAATAAATTATTCCTTTGATACATTCAAGTACTATAGCAGTGTCATGGAAAAACTCATGTGAATAATAATTCTGTATTCAGAGGCTCAATTAAATCATATGCAGTAAACAAAGCATGGTGCCGAACACTGAACAAAGAGAGCGGAATGAAAGCCTGAGCTGTTTCTCATACGCTGAGCATAAGCTTTCCCAAGCAATAAAAAATGTGGGAGACCGTCAGAAATAGTACAGGGTTTAATGAACAAATTATGTATATCCTGAATTATCAGCATTAATTCTGGCATTTCGTAAGTTTAGAACTCTCAGCTTTTAACTCCAGTATTCTCTAAAATATTTTTGGATGCATTCAATCAAAGATAATCTTGAATGCTTCAGTCAGTGTAGTCCTATTGTACAAGGCTGCAGAAAAACACGGGGACAATGACTACCCTTAAGATGTTTTCTGTATAAATAGGTGCAGTTTTTTGAGAGTGCTTTACATGTTAAGGATTTTTTTGGAATAAGAACAATGTTTTGTTTTTTTTTTTCTCTTGCTAAGGCTTTCAAAGTGGCACAGAGATGAGGGCAGCCAAGTGTCTCCACCAAAGCAGCTATCTAAAGGATTGGTTTACAGTGGGTTCTTAGCCAGAGGTCAGGGTGTTACAGCCACCCTGCCCTGATCATGTTGCTGAAAGGGAAATGACTCTCCTCTAAATCCTAGATAGACAGGGCAGGCTCCTCGCAATGAGAGAAAAGGTTCTGGTGTAAAAAAGATTGTGATTTTCTGAGCTACAAACAATTGAATCTCACATGTTTTAGTGCTGATGTTTGAACATTGCTGGAGAAATATTTTCTGTAGGATTCGGAAATCTCCACCTAGCCTTTACAAACAGCCCTTAGCCCAATATTTTGTGCACACAAACTGAGCAGTCTTATTCTTGCTGATTGATTTTCAAATTGATATTGACTTTCCAATTCACATTCCCCTCACTGAGTACGTTCCATTCATCCATCTATCGTATTTCTAGCATGCTCATCACTGTAGCCTGTCAAGGCCTTACATAAATCATCTGAGGCATAATCATATGTCAGATACCTATGCAAATGATTATTCTGTTTGCCAGTCCCTGTAATCTACTAACTTTCAAAAGCACAAAAACCATAATCCCTTCCTTTCTCTTGGCACTTTGCTGTACAATCTATTCATCTTGATCTATTTGTTTATTTGAACCTTCCTGTTTTCTTTACTGGGAGTAAAAATCACACTTCAGCTGAAACAGAGCTGATGGACATTATAGCAGTCCTCATGAAATCCAAAGCAAACCATCATGTGTTACAATACTGTATGCAGAGCAATATATAGAACAGTACATCTTGACTGACTTTATATAATTCAGCTTAAAATATGCTTTTGGAAAAAAAAAAAATCCAAACCAAAATAAAACAATTAAACAACCCACCACTTCTATTCCAGGCTTTTAGCTCCTAATATTTTTCCTGTAAGAGTGAATTAAACTTTCAAGAAAAAGAATGCCATGTTATTGCAGTATTTGTGGTAAATTGCTACAAATTCAATTTCAAGAAGAAAACATAAGAGATACAAGAAAAACATCTATGATTGACTTGAATCATGGTGTATCTCTTACATTAGAATGACATCTGAGAATGGAATTCAGTATTTTCTGGTGTGGAAGAATTTTCCTGAGCATTTTTTCTGTTTATGAACTAAAAAGAATAAATAAATAAAACCAGATTCATTTGAAAAATAAAAAGAGCTATTTAACAAAAACATCTCCTTTGTTCTCATCATGATGGTAACCATGAATATTTGGTATTTTAACAAATAAGTGTTATATTTTAATACAGATATTTTTCTTAGAATGTCACTTCTTTCTTTTGGAGGAAAAAGTGTGTCACAATGATTCATTTTGTGCATTTTCAGCAGAATTGTTACAACAAATCATTCCAGTTTAAAATTTAAATTAGTACGTATTTTAAATTATTTTCCCAAGCCAGTAAGTACTCATGAGTATTTTCTACTACAACGAAATTTAATAAATGTTTCAGAAAATTCAGTGCACTTTTTCCAAAGAGGGACAAAGAACCACACATGTAAAAGAAAGCGTGTGGACTTCAACATTACTGTTCAAAATTCTGCTGTGTTCTCTCATCCTTATAAAAGGAGCACATCTGAAAAACAAAGTAAGCTATAGCAGTGATAGTTGTAGTAGTCAATGAAAAATGAAATTGCAATTACATTTAATAGTCACATAAGCTTGAGAAAAAATAAAGTAGTAAGAAAGAAAGGAAAAGGCGAGAAAACACATCTACTTAATTATTTTCATTGCTAAATTTATTAATAAGAAGTAACCAAAACATCTACAGATGTCCTGAAACTGATTCTTTCATCAGAACATGAAAGACGAAAAATTTCTTCATTTTTTAACTGTTAAGTTTGTAACGAAAAGTGGTGATATTTTTGCCATCCATTAACCTATTCTGTAACCCAATAGCAGAGCACTTGAAACATTGCTGGAGATTTTATTTTCCATCACAGATGAGATACCTAATTTGATATATATCTTTTGTTTCAATTAAAGGTAGAGACATTCTTATGTCTTATACATAACAGGCCCTCTCTTAAGAGAATGCCTGGAGGATACTGGTTGCATGGTTCCTAGAGATACAGTAAAAAGCCATTGTCTAATTACCTACTGTTACAGCAATAAAATGGTCACAGCTCCTCTATCTGCTTTGCCTTTCACCAATCTCTAAAATTAGTATGGGTCATGCTTCTGCCACTCTTGGATGGATTGGGGTGGGAAAGTGACTGCTCCTGTAGAAGAGGTGGACTGCCGTAGGATAGAGAGGGACTGCCCTAGAAGGGACAATCTCTGGTCTGTGCCTTGGGAATTATCCCTGTTTGCTTTAATCTGCCCATTGCCAGCACCAACAGGAATCGACAGAAGGGAAACCCGCCCTGTGTGACACATCTATTTGTTCTCTTTTCATGTATATAACAGAATCAATCCTGACTTGGCTTTTCATCCTGAAGTGAAAAAAAATCCATTTTTTCCCTACATTTCTGGTAAGTTTTAACCCAGAGAACTGGGTTAAACTCAGAAAGGAACTGTTGCTCCAGGAGCTGAAGGGATGAAAGTTTCAGAGGTTTCTTCTTAGAGCTGTTTCACATAGGAGAGCCCAAACTTGCCTCCCACTCAGCAGCCTGATCTTTCCATTCCTGCTTCCAGGGTGTAATTTCTCTTGTACTTTTTTTAATGGGGTATATAAGACTTCACAAAGGTCTTGGATCCTACCTCAAGTTGGATACCTTCATCCTTAAGTAGACCTCATTTTTACTGACTAGCTATATCAAAACAAACCAGTGATGGATAAAGCATTCTTATGACAGCCATGTTTACTAACTTTTAATAAAAGTATACATTCAACTACAATCAGTTCTACTTGACTACCCAGTTGGACTTCTCTGAGGGTGTACTTGAGGCCCTGCAAGATCAGGACTCACACCTTCAGGAAATGAGTGGAATGCTTATCCTGATGACACGGGACATTTTTGGGATAACATTTTGTTAGTTGCAAGTTCAAGTATTTTTATTTCTGTCTTGGTACATTTTTAATATTTGTCACTTTCGTTCCAGTTGAAGGACACTTCTTCGATGATTTTGCTAAACTTGTTAGGTAGGTGCATTTTTGATATATGGTATTCTTGTCTATAGTAAATTTATCTATATTCAGTATGCATTTCTGACATGCAGCATCACAGATACTGACAAATGATTGATTAGATTTGACAGAGGAAAATGAAGAATATTTGACATAAAGCATCTATACTGCACTGTCAATACTCTTCTGTGCAGCTGGGAAGATAATTTATCTATTTTCAACCTTCTTCATTTGTTCCCTGTTCACGATTATAAATAAACTTTAAATATTTCTCTTTGTGTTGCTTCACCTTGCTCTGCTCCTACCTTTGTACTTCTGCCATGCTCTGCACTGCCCTTTTTGAACTATATGTTCAGGAACACTCAGAATTTATTAACCCCACCCAAAATTTATTTCCTAATACAGTGAGAAATGGAAAATATTTTGTTAAACTCCAAAATAGTCTACACTTCACGAATTAAGAAAAAAACGTCTACCTGAAAAAAATGTCCACAATATTTCTAAAAATCCTACTTAAAGCACCAAAAATATCTGTATAGTACACATGAATGAACAGATAGGTTCAGCAGGATGTTAGACACCTATACAGGTTCAACACACAAATTTGGTGGGTACATTTTAAGGTAGAACTGTTTTAATAGATAAACATTAACTTTGTATCAGACACTGCCCAAAATTACACCCCTGGAAATGAACTCTTCGATACCACATATTTGTCAGGAATTATATCCAATATCAATAGGCAATGAGTGTGTGGGCACTAGAGACTTCAAGTACATTGTATTTCTCTCTGAATCTCCCAACCTTATTGCAGTAAGAGTACCTCACACCTTGTTTTATTGGCAAGTTCTGTTGCAGAGCATAATTAAATCAATTAGTATATGGACATGACACAATGTTCTGGTAAGTTTCAGGCTGAGGAAATGTAAATTGACAACAAGCCATTTGCAGAAAAAGAGAAAAATCAACTTTTCCTAAGAACACAACAGTCATAGCCTCAAAAACTATCACCAAGTTTATCTTGGATAGCTGCACCTTTAAGGGTTTACTAGCTTCAGAAAAGATCCTAAGGTTTTGATTTCTGACTACAAATGTTTAAAACAGAGCCATTCCCATTTTTGCATCAAAATAAATAATTTTAGATTTTTCTTCCTTTTTTTTTTTTTCATAGAGAAAGAAAATTCAACAGTAAAGCCTTTTTTTAGCTTTATTTTTTCTCTTTTTTTGGTTAGTCTTTTTCTTTTCTTTTATTTTTTAATGCATATAATCTTTCATGAGACATTTCTTGGGCATGATACAACAAGATTTAGATGCAGAACTGCCACTGAGCTAGTGGGAATTGCCAATTAAATCTAAGGTACAATATTGAGAGTCTATGTATCTAAGCACAGCTTCAAGTGTTTCCATATGGTGGAAAAACCTCCCTGAACCTGAGCGATATTTAAATTTGTACAATATAGCACTAGGAAAATACAGATAAAACTTTGTTGCTTTATATAGAACATCATTATCCCTGGCAGGATGGCTGCCTGTTCTCTTGGGACCAGAGTTTAAGATCAAGTCTGAGCATTCAGCTTTCCTAGGTAAACGGAGCTCATGTATAATTGATGTTGATAGCGTTAAATGAAGCACTCATTGTCTCTTTTTTTTACTACCTGGCTTCAGAATCACTCTGACTGCAAACAATGAGAAAATAGAGCAACCGACTCCCCTAGATTGGTTAATTGCTTCAAAGGAGGATGTGAAAGGAAAAGTAAAGGCACTTCCAGTAGCATTAGCGAATCTAATATATGTTGTCACCAACTGGAAATAGTAATTTGACAAAATGAAGACTTTTTCACTGGAAAAGCAAAAATTCCTATGTATTCATCCAGAGAATTAGTCTCAAGAAATTCAACAGCGAGTTTGATAGGCTCTTGCCATAACAAAATTACTGAAGTGTCCAGTTGACTTGGATTTCTGTGAAAACAAAAAACAAGGCCTACATTCTTTTTTGTTGGTCAAATATTCCAAGACATTAGGTAAAATAGCTGATAGCCCTAAAGAAAGGTTAGTTTGAATAAATTTCTATTATTCAAACTTTTTTTTGAAATTGTCAAAAATTCCTTTTGGCAGTTTTTAAAAGAAAATTTTGATTTTCCATTTTTGAAAGAATTTTAGCTTAGAAACTGTGGTATAACCATTGATAATAACTCATGTGGAATAAAATATTTCAGAATTATTTAGATTTTGACCAAAACCTTTTTTTTTACTGTCTATTACACTTCAATTAGAAAATGTTCCAATATACTTCTCTTTTCTTGGATGGAAAATTATTTCCTTGTACTTCTATATTCAGTGACAGCAACTGAATATAAACTAAAAGCAGTCTCAAAAAGTGTTACATTACCTTCAGATTAGTGAAGTATTTCCAGCCCCGTTAATTGTAAAACCATAAATATACATTATCAGCTGCAAACTAACTTAAGCATTATTCAATATGAAATGGTGCTAAGTCCAAAAGGACTATAAGAATGAAGTTTTTTGACATATCACAGCATAAAATTAAACTGAGGAAGCCTCTTCAGGTTTCCATGTAAAAAGAGCCATTAAATAGAAAATAATTAAGGAAGCTGCTTCTCCCAGCCATTATTGCTTAAATACTAAAATAAGAAAATTTTCTTGTACATCTCTACACACTTCCTGAATAGCGTACCAGTGCGGCAAGTAAATCTTACATCTTTTTGTACTGCAGAGAATTCCTGTTAATTACACATAGTTCAAGTGTTAATTGAAATACTTTAGTGCTTCATTTGTACTCTAGAGTCTCTGACTGCATCCATTTGAATGCCCTGACTACTTAACTGTAAGCATTGAAGCCTTCAATGAAAACTAGAAGCATAGAGGTAAGACTAGAGACAAATAGTAAAGAGGAAAGAAAAGAAAAAAAGGGAAAAAAAGACAAATGAAAGACTAAAGAAAAAAAGAAAAAAATATGTGGGAAAAAAAAGCAGCGCCCTGGTCTCTTTAGTTATTGAAAACTTTGAAATCTGTCAGTCAGTAGGAAGTTAAACTTCATGATCATGATCAAGCTCTGATGAACATTTAAAAGCAGGAAAGTTGCCAGTCAAGATGCCACAACAGAATTATTATATTCTCAGCTGTAATGAATAATACTTTCAATTAGACTACAAGGAATAGCTGGAAGAAATTTACAATATTTTGAGAAAACTTCTTCAAATTGCCTCTTCTTCCAGTTATACCAATAGCTTTAATAAATAAAAAAAAAATTACCTCCACCTATACACTTTGCCTTGACTCTCCTTAGACTACCACGGCTACAAACACACGTCTGCTACTGAAGAATAGCAGTAAGAAATGTGAGCCAAGACTCCCTATAATTCCAGTGGTACTGCTTATAATATGAAGCATACAATATTAAAAATGCAACTATATCAGAAGTTCAGAAAATCAGTTTTATTTAAATGTAAATTAACAAACTCTCCTTTCCTTCAATCTAACAGAATTGCATAGTCCACTGATTTTAATTAAGATGAGAAAACTGTTTTGATAAAAGGAGAAATGACCCAAACATGTGCCCAAAACTTCAAATGAAACTACATATGAAGTGAATAGAAAAAAAAAATTATAGCGAAAGCTAAATTTTCTTCTATGTTGTTTTTATACTTTTTGTTTCCTTCCTTCCTTCCTATTTTTTTTTATATTTGTGAACTGGAGAGCCCAAACTTCACTACATCTCCTTTTATGAGTATGAATATCAACAGTATAAGTATACAAAAACATAGAAACATTAATTGTAGAAAAAGAACATTTTCTGACTGTTTTAAATGAACATTTAATTCAAAATTACACTTAGCACATACAAAAACAAAACCCCAAAGACATCCATTGTAATCTAGTAATTTGTGTTTAAGAGCTCCAAGTAATCAAGAAGGTGAAAAGCCACACATAGTAATTGATAAGCGACCCCAAAGTACTCAGGATATAAGCAAAGTTGTGTCAACATAGTTTTCACAGGAATAGCTGAGTACAGCTGGGATGTCAGCAGTCAGACTTCTTGCTTGCCAAGATCTTAATACATGCTCTGGATGCAAGGGCAGTATAGGCTGTGGACATCTTTGCTGCTGTTCCTCAGATTTTTCAAATTACCTGAGGAAGTTTTGCTTTAAACTTTATTGGGTTGTGATTTTTTTTCACTCAGGAAAACAACCATGACAGAAAATAGTGACTTAAAATAGTTTTGAGGATAATGACCACAGAGACAATGGCATCCTGCCTATGCAGGTGATGACTCAGATAAGAATACAAACTTTTTCCTTTCCTTTGTATACACTTCATGTCATTATATGTGTATTTTTTATTAGAAGAATTAAATACTACATTTTGAAGAAATATATAGAAAAACAAACTCTTTTTTGAGTGAGTCCATCAGTTGAAAGAAGCCTGGATGTGAAGGACAGACACAGCTGCATAACTTGTAATGACAGTGGATAATATTCTCTGCATATCACAAGAATGAGAAACAGATCTTACTTTCCTAATATATTTATGATTAGTGAAATTGTAGAAGCCTGAATTATCAGGGATGAATTAAAGTACAAAGGTCCTACTGAAAATATACACACTCATATGGCTTGTACTTGAAAGTATTGCAGCATGTACTTCCTGGAAATTGATTTAATGATCCATTTTCATAAGATCCAAAACAAGTATCAGATAACTACCTACTTTAGCAAATGACTACAGTATCTAAGATTAGTGGTAGCTGCAATATAATGCAACTATTGTTGTATATAAATCTATTAAAATGCTAATTGCTTCATCAACCTATTACTATCACTAGTTGTCTCTGCCAGTTCAATACTGTCATCTCTATTTGAGTCCTTCTTAGAATTAGGAAGTCAATTAAAATACCCATAACATCCTTCAAAGGTAATTGAATGAGGTATACTTAATTAACATGTATTCTGAAGGACATAAAAGTATACTGGGATTCTGGTTTTCAGGAATCTGTTTTCTTTGGATTGAAGCTTGCTCTTTCAGGATATCTCTAAAGTTGTTTTCTTGGGAAAGCTTTGTGCAGAATAGGAATACAGTACAGCCTTCTACAACGTCTGCAGTCTCTCCAGGACTCAGTGATGTGTATCTAAATCTCTCTAACACTCATTCTGTACAGTCACTGATGTATTTGCAGTTCTGTACAGCAGCTGATGACACATAACCAGTTATTTCACAATGAAACCTGTAATAACTGTTTCTTTCCCTGTGAAATTTTGTCAAAACTAGCACCTAGATACTGTGATTGCTGTGATACAAACAACTGAGAGAGGGAAAACTAGCCTGAGCACTACACCTATTCTTCTGTAGAAGTACGTGTGCAAAAGCATGAATGGCTAAAAGTCATGGCAGTTTCTCACATATTTTAATTTTTCTTTTTAAATCCTGAGCAGTGTCACATTTAACTCATTTCACAGTTCAGTCTTTGCTGGTCTAATATCAAATGACTTTTCTCTAAAAAGCAAGGTAAGTAGACTACATCTATATGCTTTAACCTCATCAAGAAAGCCTAATGTAAACACAAATGTTGACTGAAAACGTATGTTAAACTTCAGTCAAGTAACTGCATTCTCCAGTTACTGCAAATCTTGTGCAGTTTATTATGCTCAGTGATTTTGTCATGTCTGAAATAGCTGTAAAATTTGTGCACATGCGTCTTCTAACCAGAAGCATAACCTGTGGCTGAACATTTTGAATAGATAGATCTGTTACAGAACATAGGTCCAGACAGTGTATTTTAAGCAAATAGGAACATACTGTGCCTGTATTACCAAATAGATACTCTTTTTGACAACATTAACTTTGCTCCAAAGGCAGGCATACTCTTTGGTGAGAATGCAACCAAACCCATGATCCCAATGAAGAAATATCTAAAACTGGGAAGCATAAATTATGGTGGAAACTTTTAAACTGGAAACACAGCAAAAACCTTTTAAAGGGCCCACGAGCTCTGTTACCAGATAGTGGGAACAGGATAAAAAGCTGTGTGACTTCCCGACTCTTTGTGGGACACAGTAATGCGGTTTGCAGCTGGGCAACAAAACGTCATTGCCTTACAGTGTTTTCCAACTATAAGTTCAATGATAAGAAATGTTCTGGTTCATAGGAAGTACTGAGGGTTGAAAAAAATAAGCTGTACAACACATTTGAGAACACAGCTATTTTCTCTGCATGAATGTTTCCATTATGTATGTGTTCTCCACCACTTACTCAATTCCTGTAGTGCTGGCCAAATTCAGAAGGACTAAACCTTACCCAAGTCTCAACATGTAGTTCTTCCTCATGCCTGCACAGCTCTACAAGGCTATTTACAGACATCAGCAGCTTTTAATCCTATTTCTCTAGTCCCGGTCATTTACATTCCTTGAGGATTTTTCAGTCCATTAAATATGACCTTTCAATGTTCCGTTGGAGTTTTATCATACAGTTAATGCATGACTTTGTCCTCAGGGACAAAGTGTATGGAAGCAGCGCATGTTCTACCCAAAACAATGTTTTTTCCTCTTTTAACTGGAACGATATTAAACTGTGGCTCAGCGGCTAAAGGTACTATGACTGTTTCAAGAAGCCATGCAGCCACACAGGACTCAATACCCAAATCTGAGGCTTTATCCTCCTCAAACACAGCATTTTCCTCTCAAATGCTGTTTATAGCGCATTATCACTTTGTACTTCTACCATGGATAATCTTTCTTGTTCTAATATCAGTAATAAGCAATTACAAATAATAAGATTGATTATAACAGTGCATATATCAGTCATAATGTATGTTAAATACCAGGTTAGATCTGTAGTATTTGAGTAACTGGAAGAAGACCTGTGGCATGGCACCAGAGCTAACAGCAAGAGAAGCAGAAAGAAGCACTGAAGCTCACAGTGGAATGTTGTTTATACTTCACTGCCTACTTGGCCGGTGTGGTTTTTGGAAATGTGTGTTTAAGAAAAAGGTGTGCACCAAGCATTTGTGTAAGCACTGTGTTGACTTTTTGAGCCCACTTTTATGGATGATAATTTTCCACAAAATGAAAACATAAGTCATCCATGACAGTACCTGATTCTAAAATCAAGGACTGTCTTTTGAAATTTTTCACATACTAGGGCAATCTTTCCTTTCAGAATAAGACATCCAAGACCCTGCTGAAATTCAGAAGTTTCCCTAATTTGCAAGCCATAAGGTCAAAAGCAACAGACAACATTTTCTCGTCCAAAAGAATAAGTTAGTTGTTTCTATCTTCTGTTTCCAGTGTAATTTATCAGATTAAAAAAATTTTCCTTGATCTAAGGCCCCAGACAATGTCTGTGAAATGCAGCCAGTAGGCTAAGCAGGAGAACATCTGCCTCCTGGGAGAGCTGGGCAGGATGCTACTGCAAGGTGCAAGTTGTACTCAGTGTACCTTCAGCTGGGTGCATTGTGCCAGTAGCAAGCTCCTGGGAGCTGGAACAGTGCATGAGTCAACTGCCATAATTTTTTTTCTCCTTTTTTAATCCTGCTGTCTCCTATTGTGCTTCCATGCGTAATAAGCATTCCTTAAGCTCTTGGCTCTGTCCGACAGCAGTGGCTGCATGGCTCACAGATGGCTCCTGGAGACTTTAGCCCCCTCTTTCAGTTGACTCTTGCAGGCACTGAGAGTTTTGCCTGTGACTAAGCAAATCTAAAAGTAACTTTCTTTATATGAGGTGTTGTCAAGGAAATTAATTTGTTTCTGAGCCACTGCAGAATGTTTTCCCGACTACCTCAATTGGGAACAGCTATGAGAGCAATTCCTTCTCATTTCCAGGAGTGTGATCGTACTTACTCTGCAGAAAAGAGAAACGCTGACTGTGAGTAGTTGGATTGGCAACAGTTGTCCAATAAGCACAGTTCAGCACTGCATTTTGTAGTGCCAGGCCTGTAACTAGAACAGTTGATGCCAGAGAAATGTATTGACTAGGTCAGGACATTCTTTTCCTCTGCACAAAAAGAACTACATAAACATTTTTTCCAGTATGCAGAAAGTCCTGATTTTAATGGCTGTGCATGTCTACAATATGCTGCTATTACTGAGAACAAAATGGACAAGGAAGAACTGCATGTCTGAAAGAGGCCACGATGTTTCAGGAGGTCCCAGTAGGCAGAGTATGATCCACATGTGGTGTTCTGTGAAGCTTGCAAATGTCTCCGTAACATCATGTTGGTGATGCTTCTGGTTTCTGAATGAGCAAACAAGCAGGAATTCAATATGGATGTAGTGTCAAGTACTTATTAATAACCATAGTTATCTCAAATATGAAAGGGCAGCTGCAAATGTTGTTGTTAAGGAGTTGCCTGTTTTTATCCATTAAAGAAGCAAATCTCTTTCCAGTGCCATTTGTTACATGAGTCACATTGTGTCTGGTTAGATCAGCCTGTGTTGTATCAAAAATGCACACTGTGTGTGCTGACAAAGCCCAAAGCAATACAGAACAGGATACATTTTCAGCCTAATAAGTGGGAAGCTACAGCTGTGTCTTCTAACAACAATGACACGTATTGTATTTGCTTTCCAACATGCAGCTTTTCACTATGGGCTGAATGTGCTGTAGGCAGAAGTTACCTGAGTAGAATGCAACAGGCCTTGAAAACAAGTGTGTCACCTCAAGCTCATAATAAGGTCAGGAGAAATGACACATCCTCATTATGTTCAGTATTGGTATAATTATTATAGGTGTTCAACACACTATTTTGTCACTGTGATCCTGAGGTAACCATTAGATTCTTGCAAGCTCCCTGATACAGGAAGATACCAGGTTTGAGAGCTGGAATTCTTACATTCTAGATAACATTGTAAATCCTGCTCCAGAAAAAAAATTCTTAGTTAACAGGACTGAAGAGGGACATAGTCCAGTGAACTCCAGTGAGAAAAGGTGTTTTATTCCCACTTGTTTCTCCATGTGTTCTTGCCCTACTTATTTCACAAATCTCCTTTTTCCTTTCCCTCTTCATAATTTCAACATTCTCTGAACTTGTTACTTAAACTTTTTCCCTCTCATTACCTATTTTTACTTCATGTGTCACCCAACCTCATAATAATCCAACTTTACAAAGAAAACTTTATGGAATACAGAATTGAAAATATCTTAACAACAACCCTTTTTTTTCCCTAGATTTGAGTAGGTATAGTGATATGTGATTTGAGTAAGGATAGTGATACTATAATTCTTGTTTATCTATGAAATACTTAGCTATTACTAAGGAAGAAAGTGAACTTAAAGCCCCACAACATGAGTTCTACCTAATAGTAATCATCTTCCTTTTATTTCCTGCTTACCCACCTTTCTTATTTCTCTCCTATAGTTTGACTACAAGCACTTTGGGGAAGAAACTATATTTTCATTCTTTTCAGTTACACCTAGCACATGTGTGCTGTATCTAATAAATATCAAATAGTTCTTTTCCTACCATTACCCTTACAGTCATCCTCCAAAGCATACGTCTCACACACAGATTTCTGAGGTCAGAAGCAGTAAAAGACACTCACATATAGGTGTAGCTTAATTAGAGCATGCATCTAGGAGGAATCTGGCAGGACCTTCCAACCCTTCTGCAAAATCCAGTGAAAAAAAGGGATAGTTCTGAATGATGGCAAAGCAAACTATGAAATGCAGAACATATACACCCATAAGAAAACACATATAGACGCAATCTTTTACACTTCTTGTGATCAGTGGCTACTTATCATTGCTTTAGAAAGCAGCCCTTTGGATGGCTCCTCCCTAAGCAAATTCAGTACTAAGTGCCATTTAGGAAGACAACTTTTGTTAAGAATAATTTTGTGTGGTATATAGTTCCAAATTTTCCTGTATATTTTCAGGCAATTTCTGAAGCATATGGTTTCTTCATCATCAAGATGTCTTCTGCCTGTAAAGGAGAAATTTCAGCACGTGAAAGAGTGAAACTTTGGCCACCCATATGAATTTGAAACCTTTATGCTAATCAGCAAGTAAAGACAACATGATCCCTTGATCCGTATTAAACAAGTGTTCCAGCAAACAAAGCCTTTTCTTCTCAGCAAATGGACACATTTCTGAGGCTTACAGTATACAAATTTCCTTTCCTGGTCTTCAAGAAAAGCAATATTTTTGTTTAGTAAACACTTCTTAGTTGCTATTAAAAGCATTATTTTTTTTAAAAGCTCCAGCAATTTAATTTTAAAAATAGCAGAATTCTTGCAACATATTGCACTTGGAAAATTTTGTCATCCTATTCCAACTTCTGATAATTATTATGAACAAATTAAATCCATCACTGTAAGACTATTTGTTTCCTTCCAAGAGGAAAAAATATCCTGTATGTATATTTATGACTATATTTGGATTTGCTTTGTGAAATTCCTTTACATGAATGCCTAATTATTTCTGAATTATGCAGGCCAGTAGTTAGAAAAGAAATCAGATTTTGAGAGACTGTAACACTTGTGCTAGGTTTCATCAGAACACCTACACTGTCTGTGAAGAAGAGTACTCAATAAAATCAACGACATTTATCTTTAAATAAAATAGAAAGGCAAAATTAATTCATGATGTACCC
The DNA here is from genome assembly GCA_013397565.1 of Ptilonorhynchus violaceus. NCBI lineage: Eukaryota > Metazoa > Chordata > Aves > Passeriformes > Ptilonorhynchidae > Ptilonorhynchus > Ptilonorhynchus violaceus. Next base: position 1,643,183 of record VZRJ01004544.1, read on the forward strand.
GATAAAGGTCATGTGCCAGGGACATTCAATATCTTAAAACCATAGAATAAGAGGAAAAAGTAAGTCTCAGAAGAAAAATCAAGACCTGTATCTTCTTCTATACCATGGCTTTGTTTCTCTGCTTTTACTGACCTTGATGTCATTTTTTTTTAAGTTAGATACAGTTTGGCTGTGTTGGAGGAGGTTTCTGCACAGCATCACAACTATACAAGATTTTTAGGTGCCATTTTTCTATCTCTAAAAGACAAACATATATTTGCTTGGATACTGAGGCTTATCTGTTTTCAGTATCTCTGTTTTGCACTCAATATCAGAACTACTTTGAATCTATAAACAGAGTTACTATAAGGAACAAAAATTTAGAATGAAAAGGGAAGGTGATAAAAGCCTGTATAATTTTTTGTCCAAATACTTGTTCTTCTTTTGTACAAGAGGGTTTTTTCACAAGTGGAAAGTAGTGTGATCCAATCATCTGCAAGATGAATGCAGCACATTGCTTTTTCTTAAAGAGACAAAAGAGAACAAGTTTTGGATCAGTAGATGCTGCAGGAACAGCAAAGTATTACCTTCTACCCACCAGAGCTTCCTGTGGGAGGTGCAGAAACCAGTGTGTTTGACAACTGCTGCTCTGTGAGAAAGTATGGAGATAGGTAGAGTGGTCCCAAAACGCAGGTGTAACCTCATTTACTGTTTTGTTTGGATCACCCATGCTTTGGAGGCACGACACCAATTTCTCACAGTGCAAGAGAAACACAATAATTGCTGAAATAAGTCAATGCACGGTGAAATCCAATTAACCTATGCATTTGGGAAACTAGTAGCGAAGGAAATGTCTTCCAATCCCTCAGTGGAAAGTTAACCTAGAACACTAGCTATGTTTATTGGCATAAGAAGGATGATTCCAATAATATAAAATCTGAGGACTGCCAAAGCAAAGACTTATTTTTAATTATAAGGCAGCTGGCCCTGCCCAAATTAATTGTAGCATCAAAAGTAGTCTGCTACATCAAGGCATAAACTATCTCTGTTTTGCTTTTAACATACATTCTGACAAGATATCACAGTATAAAATGCATACCCTTTTGTTTGTGATTACGTTGCCTTAGTATGGACAGTGATACAGTGGTGTCTTTTTTTTTTCCAAGAGGTAGTTATTTCTTATGAACAGTCATCCATACCAGAATATATTAGGGACATGGGTTACTGGTGGACTTGGCAGTGTCAGGTTAACGGCTGAGCTCCATGTTCTTAGAGGTCTTTTCTAGTCTAAATGATTCTATGATGCTATATTGGGCAAAACTGCTAAGCTGTTAGGAGTGAAGAGCCAACTGGTAGTTATTAAATTAAAGTGCTCTCCAGGTCAATTTTTTGCAGATAAATATATGTAAATCATTTTTATTTGAAGTTATAGAATCACAGGATCACAGAATCATTCAGGCTGGAAGGGACCTTGAGCAATCTCAATTCCAATCTCCTGCTCAAAGCGGGATCAGCTGCTAAGGTAGCTCAGGATTTCATCCAGTTAGATTTTGAGTGCACCTGAGGCTGTGGAATGCAAAATCTGTTCCACTGCTGGACTGCTGTCATGGTGAAAAAGTGTTTTGTGACATCCAGTAAAGCCTGTTTTTTCAACTCCTGCCTGTTGTCTCTTATCCTCCAACCAAAACCCACTGTAAAGAGCTCAACATTGTCTTCTTGCTGAACTTCCCTCCCAACCCCTGCCCAGATGCTGGGGGTTGCTGTTAGGTCCTTCTGAATCTGTCTCTGCCCCAGGCTGAACCACCTCTGGTCCCTCAGCCTCTCCTCGACAGCTGAGTGCTGCAGCCCCAACCATCTTGGTAAACCTTGCTTTAGCTTATCAGTGTCTTGTCTTTACCAGGGCACCCAAAACTGGACCAGTCTTTCAGATGCAGTTTAACAGGTGCTAAATAGAGAGGGATGTAGCAGAAAACAAAAGTATTGCCAGGCTGCAGTTCCAAGCGCTGTGCCAAGGCTATCCATATTTTTGACTGGTCAGCATGCAGATAAGATTATCAAGCTGATAAAATTTTGGCTCACTTTCTAAAACCGATACTCTCAGTATTGACTAACCCTTAAAATGTCTACTTTCATAATTGTTCTGGACAATCAAGGACTTCACTTTTACTTTGCTACAATTACAGATTCTGGAAACAAGGTAAAAAATAATAAATGAAAAATTAAGCTTTGCAATAATGACATAACTGAGAGAGCAACAAAGCATCATTGTTGCTATTCAGAGAGAACTGACCATGCCAAAGGTGTAGTAGGGTGTTTCCCTCATAATACAGAAACAGAAGTTTTATTCTTTCTTTCTATAAGACACACCCAACCCTTGGAAGCACATGTACAAATACTGTTTTAATGAACCCTTGTTCCTCAACAACTGTGTCATTATATAATATAATCTCTTCAGTTAGAAAGAAAAAGTAATATGACCTAAAACATGAACACTGTCAAGCTTATATAAATGTCTGACATTTATATAACAAGAAGTTAGATAAGCACTTAGTTTAGACCCTGATACTTTTGTGAAGTAGCCTCCTGCACTTAGAGACAGAAGCACATACAGACTTTGTAGATTTCTGGAAAAATGACACAATTCACAAAATTGCTGTGAATCGCTATAGACTGTAAATTTCCCTGTCTAGTGATTAAGTTTGATTCCAAAATTTTCATGCATCCACACTAAATGAGGAAATAATTTTGGTTATGAGAGAGGAAGAAGCTCTCTGAACTGTGGGTATGTAACCATTTTTGGTGGGGAGTGGCTAGTTATTGAATGGAAGACAAAAGTTCTTGTTATCCAAACTTTTTTTCAGTGCTGAAAAAGGCTTTAACAATTCACAGGTTTTAACAATATTCTTTCACACTTGGTCTTAAAACTACTGAGGACATTTCTGCAACTTCAAAATTTGATTAAAAATTTAATTTGTGACTAAGGAATCTAAATTATTTTTGTGCTCATGTTCCACTTTTTTGCATACAAATTTCTATCAATTATCCTTTGATACAATCTAAATAATATTCTATAGAGATTCGGCTTCTGAGTTTATATTAACACATGCTTCCATTAAAAATTATCTCTAATTAAAAACAGTAGAGCATATCATACTCAGAAACCTTGACAGACAAAAGGTTTAATTTGGTCAGCTTTAAAATATATGTGTGGGCTTGTGTTTTTCAGGCAGTTTTATTACACTACAACTAAATAAGAATTTAATTTCTTATTAAACATATGAAATGTGACAAATGAAACGTCAGTGAACAATGACATCAAATGGTGACAAATAAAACATGACAACCTCCTCCAGAAGCTTCCTCCAAAGTGATTTCCCAAAAAATTCTGTAGCTAACTACTCTTTGGACACTCTTTTTTTATTTTATATGCTGTATTGAGGATTGGAAAGAACTATTTCCAGAAGGTATCAAATAACAGAATTAAACTTTTTCATTGTCCTTAGTCTTCTAAGGCCATTGTCCTTCTTCACACATGGCAACTCATCTGAGTAGGGATGTTGCCAAAGATTGAGGTGATATCTTGATAATGAAGGTGACTATTGGCCTACCAGTTTGGGGAACACGTGTCTAGGAATAGCATGGGAGTGGCCATAGCTAAAGGCTTCTAACTACAGATGAAGATCATATATAGATAAAGGATTCAGATTGGAGAAGAATTCAGCTCCTAGTCAAACCTATTATTCCAATGTCTGCAATCTGCTTACGCTCTCTCCATAAAAATGGTGGTGACCCTATAAGGGTGCATCACGCAGAGGGTAAAACAAGTGTCATGACTACTTGTGCACAAGCCAAGTAAAAGTGCTGGAGAACCCCAGGGCTGTCTGACCAGTTCAAGTGACAGAACAGCCCAAGGTAGTTTCAGCCTGTGTGAACTACCACTCACCTAAACAACTCTTGGGCACATTTGGGAGCGAGCACCAGCCAGCAACCTTTCCCAGCAGGCATCTAACCTTGGGGCATGCTCACTGGGGCTGCAAGTGGTTTTAATGGTTTGGGCATGGGCTGTTCCCTGACAGCTGGTTCCAGGGGATGAGAGGGTGGTCCAGGGAACATTTGATTGACCAGTACAGGTTTCACCTGTACCAGTCTGCCTATGATACAGCCATGGCTTTGGGTTGTTTCCTAGAATATTCAGGGTGTGTCCAGGACTGATTTTGTTATGCCATGTGTAAAGCTTATTATCAGATTATCCTCCAGGCATCAGGATCACCTGAAAAATACTTAGGTATGTTTGATTATTATCAAAATTCCAATCGAAGTTATGCTTTCCTCATGCCATGTCTGATGGCTTTTCCTAAGCCGTGACCCTTTAGGAACTATTAGTGTCTCTGTAGAAACACATGCTTTGAATTTGTGTTAGTGTGTGTTCAAGTGATTTACTGTAGACTAATTAGATAATTTAATTGACACAATTAGCAGCAATATTTGTGGAAACAGTACATAATACCTCACTTCTTGTGTCCTTGTTTTTGTCATGCCAATTATCCTCTGCTTTTCTAATCAAATGATTTATAGGAGACTCACAATGGGATACAGAGTGTAAGATGAGACTTTATCATTAAAGGGGAAAATTCAACTCCTTGCTTTTCAAGAAGGTATTTTGAGACTATTCACTCTTTCTTATGCAAATCATTTATTACACCATCCTGGCACATAGAACCCCTTGTGAGTTTTTTTGGTTTAAAAGAAAATGCCTACTGTTCATCAGAAAGAGAGATGCTGATAGTACTGAATAGAGGGAACAATAGTGCAGCAGGTACTCTGGAAGCTTCCCCACTGGGCTCTGCTGATAGAGTTGAAGTTTGACCTGCAGTACCCTCTGTTATTTTATTGTCACTGGATGCCAATTAAGTTCATCACTAAAACTGCAGCAACCTGTTCACCACAGTTTGATATCTCTGCTGAACAAACCATCTCATTCCCATGCAGTAGTTCATGAATAAGTGGACCGATATTCACCTGTTCAGCACACAATAAAATTGATTTTGAATTCTAGTAGCTGCATCTTTTATCAGAAAAGTCCATTTGTCCTACAAATGGAAACTAATACATCTGCTTAAACTGATGTGACAGTCAGAACTTGATGCCATCCCAAAATGTTTGTGCCCTGAACATGTTTTCCAGGATAGAAATAGACATCTGTGAATCTTGAGGAGGGAGCAGCTCTGCTTTGGTGTGTAAGCTGGTGCTTGCTCCCTGTTGTATGTAGTTTTCAGAGTGCTCCTCTGCAATAAGCCTACACATCTGGCAATGACACTGGAAGTAGTGGGTATACACACAGCTGGTCATGTGATAATTCAGGCATTTACGGATTTGGAAAATATCATGAGAGGGAAGGTGTTGTATATCTACTCATGATATGTCTGGCATGCACATGTGTACACCAGATCATGAGGAAAGGGTATGACAAATTGCTGGGGAGAAGTTACAGCATGAGACACTGACACAGCTCCATCACAGACTCTGTGGCTAGCACTGCCTAAAAGATTAGGCATCTCTGTTTTGAGTTGATTCTCGCAAGGAAGCAGAGCACTGAATACACAATACACAAATTCTTCCCTTACCACAAAGATTTTATTCTTATGGGAAAACAGTTGAGATGATGAAACTAAATGCATCTTATTTTGTACCACTGCTTTCGTAACACAGCATTAAGTCCTAGTGTGCACCATATAACACAACTGTAAAACAGAAAATCTAAGTTCTATAACACTTTTCAAGTAAAAGAACTAAAATGATTTAATTTTGTTTAAAAATAAAACCAAAATTCTTTTATATCCATGTGTTTTCTTTTCAACATCTGGACCTCAATTAAGAAGAGAAAATAATGTGTTTATAAGTCTGCAGAGTTTTCTTTTTGTTTTTTTTTCTGTGCTGCTGCAGTACTTTTCAGTTGTAGCAGTTATTTTATGAACTCATGAGCTAAGCAGTTCCAAATTGGAAATGTACCAACCACTCCTACTATTCAACAAAATGTTTTCAAGAGCAGTTAAAAATACCAAGGAAAAAAAAATCCAACCCTCATTCTACATCAGATTCAAGCTTAGTAGTAACAAAAATAATACTTTTGGGATCTAACTTGTCAAATAGTAAGTTTAACATTCTAAATCCACAGTCAGATCTTGTTTACACTGAGGATTTCTAAGAAAGAAATTTTGATGACTCTCCTGTCTTGGTATTGTCATCAGTGAGGGAGCACATGTAGGCAAGAGTCTACTAGCCACATCTATTGTTACCACCATCTTTCACCTTTCTTACGCTTCTTGAGCTGGTGGTAAAGCCAGACTTGTTGGAAAAAAACCAGTTTTCAACATAGTTAATTTTCAAGCAAGTATAGAGGTTGACTAAACTAGTCCAAGCAGTCAACTATCTTTTTATGATTTTCAGATCAAACACAAGGACAGCAATTTTTAGATGAAGTCAGTAGTAATATCAGCTGTTGCTGGAGATGGAAGACTGTAATGACACTGGTGAAAGTGATCTTTCCTACACTTGACAAAATCTTTAGGCAATAAAGTTTTTGCTGTGATGCTACTAGTTGTTTGATGGTGAAACACACAAAAATGAAACGAATTTGGTAACCTCTTAGAGAAAGCCTGTAGGTCTTTAGCTTGATTTTCTCCGAAACAAGCACTTACAGTTTATACTTGTCTACTAAGAAGTACATAAGAAATAGAGATGGTGGGACTGAGGGACAGTACTATTTTAGCACTCTTTTAACTCTTTCATAGCTGTCTCCACCTAAGGGTCTGAATTATGTGTAATATTGACACACTTTCAGGTTCACAGCATTTTTGTGCTGGGATAACTATGATTCCCACCATAGCATATCCACCCACATCTCAGAGAGAATGGTGTTATAGATACCAGGACTATGTTTGACCTTTCCCTCTTCCCTGAAACTTATTCGAAATTCTGAAATTCACAGCAGTATCTATATGCTAATGTAGTTGGTGTCCTAGTTAAATTCATTAACTGTAATAAACAACAAAGTTATAGCCCTAGGTCCAACATAGGACTTCGGCATCTATGAAAAGAGAGACAGCAATATCATTCAGGCATTGCTCTCCAGTTTGGTATACACAAGGATTTATGCAGTATACAGTGCAATCTGATCTCTCCCAAAATTACCAGGTATCACTGAAAAACACTAAAGCAAGGGAAACCTCAGCTCCCATGCTTCACTTGAACAAAGGAAACCTGAGTCCATGAAATGTTTGCTTTCATGTACCCTTGCAAGCAGCAGAGTTCACTGCATTGCTTTTAGAAGCCAGATGATTTATAAGACTTGTGCCCACCATTTACAGAGCAGTTTAGTTGTTAGAGAATTCACCTGCAAACTCAGAGACCTGCTCAGGCTTGGGTAGCAAAAGGTGGTAAGAGGGCTGAGGTTTTCCTCACTCAAATGTCCTAAGCTATAGGCTGATCCCTACAAGTGCTGCATGGAAATGAGATTAAAAGCAAAACTCTCTATAAAAGTAGGCATCTCACCCACTTCAAGGTGGGATTTAGGGCTCCTCTTTTCTAAGTGAATCTGCAAACTGTTAAGCCAGGAATGTCCAACCTACTTAGCTGTACATAAAAAAAGAAATCTTCATTTGGCCAAAAGCCATACAACAACTTAGAGAGCCAAGGAAGCCACTCCAGGAGTGGCTATGAACAGAAGGTGACAAGTACTCTTCAGGGGAGACCTGCCCCACTGCAGATCAGACCTGGTTCTAGCAGTTTCCACTGACCAGAACCGAGATATATCAAAAATCCTCATACACACTTAATCTGATGCCACTAAAATTGTCCTCTCACTTTGGTTACTGATCACTAGGATATTATATCAAGTGGCTAGAGGCACAATCTCTTACTGTGTTTAAAACCTAAAGTAAATAAAAGTGCATTGTTAAGATTGGATCCTGTCACTGTAAGTTGTCCATACTTAAATAAATTGAACAAATTGTGCCTTTCTGCAGCAGTCTACCTATCTTAAATTCCCACTGGGTTTTAAGCAAGAGTTGTTTACCTAAGCCCCCAAGCCAAAACAGAACAAGTAAACACATGGAGAATGGAATAGAGGAGTGATCTGAGCTTTCACTGTTCCTGACCTTAGCATATCTTTGCAATATCATATTTAAGCATCACCATTTTATGCCTAAGCAGAATTTCAGATTCTGCCCAAATCATGTTTTAGCACATACATTGTTGTTTATTTTCTTGATATTTTTGTGTCTGTTCCTTTCAGCCAGGTCATCTTCTGTTTTAACTATTTTTCTCTCTGAATGTTTAGGGGTGGGAAGCCTAGAGAGGAAGAGGATAATTCCTGTTCTGTCTTCCTCTTCCTCAAAACTCCTTCTCTGTCATGTCTTTCGGGAAGTCAGATGCTGCACTGAGGGCAAAATCTGATCTTAGTGAAATCAAAGGGAGGTTTGCAGTGACTTCACTGGAAATAGTATCAAGTCCTTAACATGATTTAACCCAGAAAGAACAGCTTTCTGAATCTGATTAAGCACATTCTGTAATAATTGCTCTGACAACTTGTACCTTCCTTTCCATGAGATGACACTGAGCTCTGGGGTAATATGGCTCCCAGTTAGATCGAGATTAAGTGATGCAGGAGATGTTATCTCATCTTTGACCTTCAGTACCACCTCCATTGTGAGATACATTATTCTGATCTCTGGAAGGGGAAATCAGTCATGTTTTGCTGACTAAAACTGCCTTTTTCTTAGCAAAATTACAAAAATACCTCAAGGAAAAAGTGTATGTTATTGCTTTGCACCAGAGTTGGCAAAACTGCACATTTTGCCTGTTTGGATTTGAGATTTAACACACATCTCTGCACAGCCCTCCCCCTCCTCAGTGTTCTTCTGAACAGAATATCAATGTCACCAGAGAGGAGTCATCTTTCCTTTTTTTTCATTCCTCCTTTTCTGCTGTTACTCCTCAGTGAGTTTAAATTTCATTTACTTTGGCAAGAGGGCTTTTTTTTTTCCCTATAAAAGTTTTAATCCACCTTGTAACACCACCCAAAAAGAAGCGAAATTAAGCTGCAGTGTGTACTAGGAGAGAAAACCTACTTTATTTATCACCCAGTCCTACTTCACCATACACTGACCTAATTACAGCCCACACCACACGGGGTAGGAGGAGCAGCAGAAGGAGCGCTTCTGCCACCTAGTGATTCCCGTCCTCCCGCAGTCCCCAGCAACATCCCTTTGTGGGGTTGGCATTTTCCTGTCCCTAGCACTCGACAGCAAATGACCTTCCCCAGGCTGCCTGCCTGGATGCCGGGCTGATCTGCACACTGCTCTCTCCTCCTCTTTTGCTGCTCCTAAACAGCTTTCGCGGGGGCATTCTGAACTACAGCTGGCAACGCTCAGTAAGGCAGGTGGGGGGTTAAAAAAATCACTTGAAATGATGTAAAGTACAGAAAAAAACCCAGGAATGTTCGAACAGTGCTAATACATGTCTGAAAACAGAAAATATTTTGTGTGCACAGATGTAGGCTGGGGTTTTCAAAGGGAGGGCAGAGAGCTGGGTGCTGCTGTGGCTGTCACAAATTGGATGCACAAATTATTTGGGTCTTAAGCACTTGTACAAGATTTTGCTTCTCCCTCTCCTGCAATTATATTTTTGGTAATCTTAATCCTGTAAATTGACAGGTGATCATGCACCAATTAGCCTATTTATCTATGATAACATTTTCAGCATGGGTTTCTTGGACTGAAAATGAAAAACATCAATATTTTCCTAGTGCTGTAGACACAAAAATATAAAAGAACAGACCCAAATTTGGCTGTTGGAAAATTAAGGTATTTTTTTCCATTCTTTCTTTTTCAAAGCATTTCAATATTTTTTTCACAACTGCTCTGAAGGTCATTTTTACTTAATTGGGATATTGCTGTTAAATTAAATATACATCATTGGCACCACTTCCTATGCATAAGTGAGATAATGGGAACTCTTAAGGATTCCTATAGGCAGATCTGAACATTCTTCCCAAACATGTGCAGATCAAGGGAAACATAATATTTTAAACTCTGTTTGTAAAAAAACTTTCACCTTTTTTCAATTGTTCTGGTGAAGGGGTCCAGTACAACCAATTTTTATACTTCAGTTATATTTTTATGTAAATTCTGGTGAACAAAAAGTAAGGTTTCAGGATGCAGCATTAAACAATCAAAAAATACTCTGACAATTGCCTCCACAATTTCTCGTCATTTCCAGTTATGTCTTTTGGGCACCCAAGGTAGTATGTCCACGAGTCTTTTAAAAACTGTGAAATGTATTCTGCAAGTTTGCCTCCTCATTGTAAGGAATATTACCAATATCTTACACACAGATTTCATAGTGAGTCACTGATGTTAAACAGGGGATTAATAACATTCACTCTGCTCTCTGCTGTCATGAGTGCTCAGGTTGTCCAGAAAGGTGCCTGGTTTGAGTGTGAAATGGTTTCTTTCCAGACCATATTCCCCTGCTGTCTCCCCACAGTGGGCAGGATGCTGAGACAAGGAGGGAAAGAAGGCTTTTCTCACAAAGTACAGCCAAAGGGCTTGTGTGTCTGCACAGGCTTAGACACACTTTTTTCCTGTCTTTTTAGTATCGTATCCATCTCTACCCTGGGATCTGCTTTGCAAAAATGCCGAGCACTCTTGCTTGTAAATAAAGCTGTGTTTCACATTTAAATAGACTCCAATGTCATACCTTAAGATGCAAATAATAACATTTTAAACATCTCAGCCACTCCACACTCATGTACACTTTTCACCTTTATCTCTCTGTTCCTCAGTTCTCTGTGCATATAAAAAGAGGCAATGCTCTCAACAGAGGTGTGATGATAAAGGAACTGTTTATGAAGCACTCATATATATCAATGGTAAGCACTGTAGAAAAAATAACAGGAGGAACAGGTCAAAATTGTGTGAACTTGCAGGAGTACACACTGAACAGTGAACACAAAGATGTTGAAAAATGTTGGCTAAGGGAGCATTATGTGTTCTGTACATTGACTGGGACAGGAATACTATAGAAATAAATAATGTAAATAATACATCTGTACACTATATAATATTCACACCATAGGAAACCTACCCAAAGTGATGAGAACTGTACAAATGGTTTCACTTTTTTCCTAGATAGTTACAGATCTTACTAAAGCTCTAGGACCTTAAACATGTTTCTGGTTGTCTCCTATGTTGCTTGTCATGCCATAACCACGATTGTAATCTTACAGGTCCAGTAGAATCAGAATCTTCTTGCTCTTTCTATAGAAATCAATGGATAAAGAGTATTTGATACTGCAATCTAACAATCTTCCTTTGATATATTTTTGAATGCCATGAAATGCATAATTTTGACACTGTTCATTTCCCTGGAATCTTAGTTCTTTTTAGGACATGTTTTTAATACCTGATTTGGGTTATCTGGTATGACAGGGTTAGGCAGTATCTGATCTGTTTATGATGCCAGACATTTTATAAAGATATCAGAAAATAAATAAAACATCTCCTCTCACCCATAGAAGTTAGATCAAGAATCTTTCCACTAGTTGGGTTTTGAGCGACCTGTATTAAGGAAAGGTAGCATGGTAAAAGTTACAAGGAGTGATATTTTCTATTGTGTTATGAGGACAGCCAAAGAGAAGGCGTCAAGGGTTAACCTGGAGGCAAACTCTAGATCCCCACACTTAGTTCTTCAGAGGAGAGACAGCAAAAACAGGCTGCAAACTTGAAAAATTATTAAATAATTTATTTACTAACTCTACTAAGAATAGAAAGAATAAAAAAAATGAAAATATTAAGGCATAATATACAAATATCATTCTCCTCCCATACATTCCAATCTTTCTCACTGATTACGTAAAGGACATAAACATGAGATTCTGATCTTATGATTAAGAGTTCTTATTGCCACTTTATCAAGAGAGTTCTTTCTGTAGTGTAGTGGGATCCATCCCATGGAAGACAGTTCCCTAAGAAGTATCTTCAGTGTGGTTCCAAACCTTCCAGAAACACCACAGCCCACCCAGGTTTTTGCAGTGGTGTATCCTCTCTCCCACAATACACTCCGCAGTTTGTGGGTCACAAGAAAAGTCTAATGGGGGTAAATATTTTAAGAGCAAGTCATTCCAGCCTAAAGACACCATAGGCACAGGCTCCTGCTTCACTCATAATCTCCAAAGGCTGCAAGCTTCATCTACACACAACATAAAAATGTTCTTATTTTAGGCTTTTGAAATTCTCACTCCCCATGCCTCATATTGTGATTTAAAGAGAAACTTAGTTTGGCATTATTCCAGATCACACAGCACAGCTCACAGAAAAAGATGAATCTCGATGCTGGTAAAGATGGCTTCCCTGGCACTTCCTGCCACTCCTTGTCTTCTCTTCCGTT